>JASIRB010001196.1:0-36823 GCA_030323885.1 Branchipolynoe longqiensis | reverse complement strand
CTGTGACTACTACGTCAACAAGTTGGAGAAAATGCTACGAAACTCGGAGAAACGCCTGAAAAAGTTTTGTCTAGGGGAGTCTATAAAAGAAACCCAGGAGCATCTCCAACATTACTCTCTATTAGAGTACGAGAGAATTTCCACATGAGATAGGGCGAAACCCAAATCTCTACCCATAGTCACACGGTGACCCGGGTGTTGACATAACCGCTAATGACCGGTTTGGTTCCTTCGAGAAACCCACTCGAGTGTTCTATCCTTGGTTGTTTATAACCAAATAACTCGTCCAAAATGGACCAACGAAAGTCTAAACTTTCCATAATGATACTCTAATGCATCATAATTAAGCTAACCACAGTTTTTATTATACTTACTGCGTATTTGCTTGTATGTAGACTAATTTTGCCGGAGCAACCCAACGACACGTTATCCAGTCGTGAGTTGTATATGCTAATTGCTGGTACCGGACGTGCTTACCTCTCCCTAGCCTGAGGCTAGCCTGAGGCTGTTTACCGAGGTAAAATATATATAATAGGTCAGCCTCACGAAAACGGGCCAATTGGTGGAAGTTGTCGGCGTCGAGCATGGATGTCGGCGTCGATCGGTATAATTATAGTTTAGCATTGACAGAGATGGTGGAAAGTCCTTAAATTTATACTGAATCTAAAGGTCGAGAAAATACAACAACCTTATTTGTTTCTAGGATAATTTAATATGAAACAAAGAAATGCACTACACTTTTAAGAATTGTGATGCCGACATCTTCACTTGACCACCGATTGGCCCGTTTTCGTGAGGCTGACCCATATATATACCTAAATATATGGACTATATAAGATATATAGTCCATATATGTGCAAACATGTATATGCAATATATACAGATGTATGTAGATGTGTAAATCTACACATACATTAACTGCACACACCTATAGGATCCTGTTGACACTGCAACAGGATCAGTCTCCATAGTGAAGTAACAGCAGTGTCATTGCTGTGTCAGTCAATGGGCCTACACACGACACACAAGGTGTGCACATAGTGCCGTCAGTCAAGGGTCATACACACGACACACAAGGTATACACACATGATGCACACATAGTGCTGTCAGTCAAGTTCCCTACACACGACACTCAATGTGTACACACACGATGTACACATGGTGCTGTGTCAGTTAAGGGGCATACACACGACACACAAGGTGTACACCCACGATACACACATGATCAGTCTCCATAGTGAAGTAACAGCAGTGTCATTGCTGTGTCAGTCAATGGGCCTACACACGACACACAAGGTGTGCGCATAGTTCCGTCAGTCAAGGGTCATACACACGACACACTAGGTGTACACACACGATATACACAGGGTGCTGTGTCAGTCAAGAGCCATATTCACAACACAGGTGTATACACACAATGTATACATAGTGATGTGTCAGTCAACGGCCCTACACACGACACACAAGGTGTACACACACAATGTATAAATGGGGCTGTGTCAGTCAAGGGCCCTACACACAACACTACAAGTGTACACACACGATGTGCACCGGGTGCTGTGTAAGTCAAGGGCCCTACACACGACACACAAGGTATATATACACACGATGTGTACATGGTGCTGTGTCATGCAACAGCTGTACACACGACACATGGGGTGTACACACATGATATGCACATGGTGCTGTCAGACAAGAGCCCTACACAGGACACACAAGGTGTACACACACGATATGCACAGGGTACTGTGTCAGTCAAGGGCCGTACACACGACAAACAGGAGGTGGGGGCGGGGGCGGGTGCGGGTGCGGGGGCGGGGGGGAAGGGAGGTAGAAGAGGAGGCTGAGCGATAATACATCACCCTCTATCCCAAAATAACATCGCATCCAACACATAGCATGTTTTCCCTGAATCTTGAACAATAAAATCTAATTTACATGCAACCAATTGCAGGTTTATAATTATAATTAACTACAATTATCAACAAGTTCAAATTTTTGCTCGATATAACGATGCATAGGGCACCGGCAAACACACAGCGTTGCCTAAGTCATTTGCAGGCATCAATCAATTCCATAATCTAACCTGCGTCGTTATTATTTTGATATAATAAGCGCATATATTATTAACTTCAATCTCTTCATTGAAATGTAACAATTTGAGAATGGGAACATGAACTTTGATACTTTGCATATGGCAGTGGGCACCATTTATGTTTTCAGCTTATTGCGAAAGATCACAACTTCCTGGGTTAGTTTTACGACATTGTAAAACACTACAACTTTAGCGTTAGTTGTATGATATATCGCAAAACACCACAACTTCCGGTTACCTTTACGATATATCGCAAAGCACCATCATTTCTAGGTAGATTTACATTATACAAAACAAAACAACTTTCTAGGTAGATTTATGTTATGCAAAACAAAACAACTTTCAAGTAATTTTACGATATATCGCAAAACACCACAACTTCTGGTTAGCTTTACAATATATCACAAAACACCACAACTTCTGGGTAGCTTCATGATATATCGCAAAACACGACAACTTTCAGTTAGCTTTATGATATATCGCAAAACACCACAACTTTTGGGTAGTTTTATGATATATCACAAAACATGACAACGTCCGGTTAGTTTTACGATATATAAAAAAAACACCATCATTTCTAGGTAGATTTACGTTATATTGCAAAACAAAAAAACTTTCAGGTAATTTTACGATATATCGCAAAACACCACGACTTCTGGGTAGTTTTATGATATATATCGCAAGACACCACAACTCCTAGTAGCCTTACATTATGAAGCACCTTTGGTTAGTTTTATGACATATCTCAAAGACCACAACTTCTGGGCTAGTTTTACGACATATCGCAAAAAACCACCATCTCTGGGCCAGTTTTACGACTTATCACAAAACACCACAACTTCCGGTTAATTTCATGACATATCACAAAACACCAAAACTTTTGGTTAGTTTCACAACATATCGTGAAACACCACAACTTCCAGCTTAGTTCAGTAAGAATCATCAATGTAGTTTCCTAACAACACACCAGATATGTACACAGACAAAAGTGCCCAGACGATATGAATCTGTGTTTATCAAGATACCCTAGAACCTTCGCCACAACACAAACCACTATTAACATGGAATAATGAAACACAAACTGTGTGTGCGAAGGTTATCCTATATCAGATCTTACTCTGATCAAATATGCCTCACTTGAGAGCTAGCTTGACCCACAACTGGTGAGCCAGCGACATAGTGCCAGCTTCGCAACAAACCTTATGGATCCACCAGTCGCTTCGGCCATTCTCGGAGTATATAACACGCTAAGGCCACATTGCGCTTCACAATCATCGCTGGTTTCTTATATAACACCAAACACCAACAGTTCTGACCAGCCTGAGGCCACGCCTTAACTTAAATCTAGAATGTCAACACATGCGAGAACTCCAATCACTCATAACCAGAACTCCCAACGTTAACAGTTTCAACGACTCACCTGACGTATTGAACCATTCGGTTGTCCTTAAAAGTCGCATAGCCAATGGTTTTGAGTTTCTGCAATTTTCCGAGATAAATACATTAGATTGATCATTATCATCTACTTTACTTTAGTTTGAAGTCAGCTTGTTTTTTAAATGGCTATCTTTGGACGAAGATATTTGATGTGAAAACATGCCAACTTAATTTTGGCAGGCATGTAAATACTGATACCATAGGCTTCGGCAGTAACAGGTTCTATTAAATTGGCTCAGTATCGCAACACATGGTTAATATGAGCACCGGCAGCTAAGTCGGTTATGTAGGATCAAATCTAGGTAAGTGTTTCAGTTTTGAAAATTTGATGCTTTCATCAAACATTGCCGCTTTAATCATTAAAGCCGCATAGCCTGAGCTAAGCAAGAAATGTTCTAAACCAAAGATTACCTAGATTTGATCCCACAGAACCAATTTAGATATGGGTGCACTTATTAAGTGTTTGTTCCTCCATAGAAGGGAATACTAAGTCAATTTAAAGGTGCATAGTCCGATAAAATATCAAATTTTCAAAACCAAACCAATTATCTAGATTTGATCTTACATATCTAACTTAGATACTGATGCACTTATTAAGCATTTGTTTCTGCGTAGAAGGTAATACTGAGTCAATTTAACTGAACCTGTTACTGCAGAAGTCTATGGTGTCAGAGTTTTGGCATGCTTGCTAAAACTAATTTTCCATGTTTGCACTCAAAATATCTCAAAAGTTTACCATTTAAAATAAAAGTAACTTTGAACTAATGTAAAGTACATATTAGTTATCGATCAAATACAGAAATTCAAAAACCATCGGACTATGCAACTTTAATCAAACCAGTTACTTTAATGCCTGTGATGTCAAGAGTTTTGACGTGCATGCCAAAATTAATTTGGCATTCTTGCCCTTAAAATATTGCTAAAGTTAGCCATTTAAGTTAAGTGGCTTAAAACTAGACATGGGGCAGATTATAACAAGCAAGCTAATACGTTTTTCTAAAAACACTGCCAGAAGTTCAAAACCATCGATTTATGCAACTTTGACCACTATTGATATCTGGGACCTGTCAACAGGTTTCTATCACTAGGGATTATATCGGCCAATAGTGGGGTCACTTCTTATTGCATATATATGTATATGTATATATATATATATATATATATATTACATGTATATAATATAGAAACACACATATATATGTACATATATATATATATGTATACACACATCACTTCTTATTGCATATTTATATACATCGGGTATGTGTATATATGGTATCTTTCTCTGTATGTATATAATGTATATAATATATATACATATATTATAACCGGAGTCGATAGGAGAGTCACTTCGATTCACATATATATATATATACTGAAACCAATGGGCGTGTCACTTCTTGCTGCATAGGGACTCTTTTCTTGCATTTACACTAGGCGCAAATAGGAGTGTCATTTCTTACTGCAAAAAGACTGGGACTAATATTATTAATGGTGGCACTTCTTACTGCAAATTCACGGGGACCTAGTCAGCGTGTCACTTCTTATCGCAGTTTCACACTGAGCCCAATAATAGATGGCAGACGACTTTCTTTTTTTTAAGGTAGACGTCAAACACACCAAAAACACCTATAGTGGCGCCACCTGGTGGAGTAGTAGTACGAGGACACTAGGTGGCGCCACCTGATGGAGTAGTAGTCTTCGGACAATAGGTGGCGCCATGCTGGTGGAGTAGCAGTCCGAGAGTACCTAATATTTACAGACGAATTAATGCTGCGTCTACATCATCCGTGACGTCATACCTGCAAATAGACAAGGGAGAGAGTTGCTATGAGTTTTTTTTTAATTGGTGATTGACTCCAACCATGCCGGGAAAATAGCCCGCGACTGATTTGTTAAATTAATATTTTTTAAACGGTTAGAAATGCGTCGGGATAGCAGCATTTCAACTTGTGTATGCACACAATCACAAGTTTTAAATACCATCGGGAGGCCTCAAAAATATGTCAAAATTAAAATATTTGATTTCCAAAATTGAAACTTCTAGAACTGTATGATAAAATAAATTTCAAAATGAGAATACGGTGTTCATTGTTTGAGTGAAAACATTGTGATGTGTACATGAATTAATTACTTGTACAGTAAAACCTCTCTAAATCGACCGAGCATGGGACCGACTTTAAAGGGTCGATTTAGGGAGGTGGTCGGTTATGGGAGGTGTTTTTTTATCGTTACAATGGTATTGTATGGGCGATCGTTTGGGACCCAAGTAAAGCGATCGATATAGGGGAGTGGTCGTTCTGAGAAGGTGGTCGGTTAGAGAGGTTTTACTGTAATCCTTTTATCAGTCTAGGGTGGCACAACATTTTTGTTTAAATACTGAGAAAAAAATAAAAATAAAAATAAAAACCGCACACTCGACCCTGATTTGTGTGATCAAAAGGACGATTACCCACTTTATTTTTTCTTTGGCCTAAAGTCGGCCTGTATGGCCCGCGTTTGTGATCCATGCAAATATACTAGTTCGTAATTCCGACTGCGCTTGCGCTGAAAACTGCGTTGACAGCAAAACAAAGACGTACGGCCATTGAGTCTGCCAATACGCGCATGCAAAACTTTGATTTTATTCAAAATTAATAGGAATACAGAACAATTTGGCACAAACATGGATGGATGCATGCAATATAATAATATAATAAATATGTTTAAAACACTAATCTCCATAATTAAGCATTTTGAGGTAAGAAACATACAATTTCAGTCACTTTACAGGCTGATGTTTACATCACCATTTGTAATTCTTGTTCTAAATATTAAAATGTGAAATGTGTGAACAGAAACTTGTTTCAAAGAAATATATGACCAATGTCTGATTAACCCTACCAATGTCCTAGCTCTACAGATGTTATTAACCGTGGGATATAAATAAAAAACATGAATAAAATAAGTCAAAGAGACTCTGACTATAGTTCTAACACTAGTCTGAATGACTAGATTTGTCTAGATCTAAATGCAGATGGTATAAGACATGCTGATTAAATTGATGTAAATGCAATGCTGGATAAAAGATTAACATCTTAATATATTTTATATATTTTTTTAGTTGGTATTCTAAGTTTCAAACGAGATCTGAGATGTGCTAAATCTAGCACATTTCATAGCTGCACCCAGTGTCTTAACATTAGCCATGTGCTTCGTGCGGTTTTGTTTTGCTACCACGCATCCCACAATGCACCGCGTGGCTGGAATTACGAACTAGTCTATTGGCATGGCCTTTGTTCAGCCAAAGATTGTATCATGTATAAGAGGGTTTGGGGGGTGGTATTTTTTTGTGAGTGATGAATTTATTTACCATGCACATAACGGACTAGTGTATTAACACTTGTTTCACCACTCGGCAGCACTAGTCCAATTTGATTCAAATCTTTTTAATTTTGGTTTAGTAATAATTTTAGTTTTATAGTTTGTTTATGGATTGTAACTGTTTATTGATTGCAAACAGTCCATAGTTTGTGTTAGTCCATTTCTATTGTAACTCGTTAATTTAATTAGTCGCTCTATCTTTAGTTATTGCAAGCACCACAATAGATGATGACAAGTATCAATTTTGCAAGTCATTAGCTTGACCCGGCCTGGGTTCGAACTTATGTGTGTCATCTGACTCATGACGTCATCCAGCATGTTGCACACAAATCCAATACACTTACATGTGTCATCTGACTGATGACGTCATCCAGTGTGTTGCACACAAACCTAATGCACTTATGTGTGTTGTCGGACTGATGACGTCATCCAGTGTGTTGCACACAAACCCGATACACTTATATGTGTTGTCGGACTGATGACGTCATCCAGTGTGTGGCACACAAACCCGATACACTTACGTGTGTCGTCTGACTGATGACGTCATCCAGTGCCTCCTGTGTCCTTGACCTTGCTGGGTGCATGAAGATCTGGCCCTCCACCTCGCCCTCCGCGTCCACATGGTACGTCAGCAGGTCACGTGTTTCCGGGGCGGCCCGCATCACGTGACCGACGCTGCCTGCTTGCGCCATCGCTTCGTGGTCGCCATGGCGACTAGGGTGTTCGTCCTGAAGAGGCGTTGCAACAAATTATTTATATCATTGCGCTTCAGTAAGATGATAAAGTTATTTAGTTGAATAAGCAAACTCTGGCTAGTCCTTGTTAAAAAAGGCACCTCCGTATATTAAACGTGCATAGTCCGATGAAGGGTAAGATTTTCAAAACCAAAACAATTATTTACATTTGATTGTACATATCTAACGTAGATACTTATGCACTTATTACACATTTATTGCCACATACAAGGGAATACTGAGTCAATTTAACAGACCCTGTTGTCAGAATTTTGGCATGCTTGCCAAAACTAATTTGACATGTTTGCACTTCAAACATCTCAAAAAGTTTAAAATAAAAGTTACTTCAAATTAAAGTAAGGTTGATTATGACAATCAATTTGATATATTTGTCTCAGAAACCTGACAGAACCTCAAAATGATAATTAAAAAAAACACCAACTGAAAAAAAGGTGAATATAATAATATTAACAACACACAACTCCCTGGTGAAGCAATGTCAGATGTGAGATGTGCTCAATGACCCAATTTCAGGACACGGCCAGGTTCTGGTAATACTCACGCAAGGGCAGGCGATCTTGCGCATGGTCCAGCGGATCTCACGCCAGTAGGCAATGATGACGATGATGATGATGACTTCGACAGCGGCTGCGACTGTGCACCCAATGATGACACGCGTCTTCCAGCTGTCTGCGTCATCCGTCTCCGCAATGCTCACCTCGACACCGGAAGCTGCAGCCGTCCAGGACCACACGCATGCGCACAGACACTGACATTATTATCACACGCATAGGAATCACATGGGCTCGAACTTAGAGGCTGCGGCCATCTTCAACATTTACAGACCTGCCGCGTGACCAGGAGGTGAACATTAAACTTAAAAACAAAACTAATGACCACTAACACAACAAGGTGACGGCAGTCAAGGAAAATAACTATAGATAACCAGACAACCAACCAATTGTAGAAGTAACAGACTCAAAGAGAGTAGGGAGATGTGGGAGAATGCTTACAAACAGCGAAAGAATGCTTGCAGTAGATAGCTACACAACTGAAAGTAACAAAACAAGGGGAACCACGAGACTATTACTGTCTAGCGGTGAAAACAAGTCATTAGACTTAAACGTTATGGGCAGCATAAATACACCATCACAAAACCAATTTTTTTTAAAGAAAAAAAGATATGGGTTACCCATATCCGATACGAATTTTGGTGTTATTTTTAGTGATCCGGCCATACTTTATTTTGATACAGACTTTTAGTTAAATTTATGGAAATAAAAATGTGTACCCACATTATTACCTTGTATGCAAAAAGTTTGCTTTATTTAACAACTCCTCTAGAGCACATTGATTTTCATCATCGGCTATTGGACGTCAAACTTATTCTGACATATTTCTTTGGAGGAAACCTGCTGCCGCCACATAGCCTACTCTTTCCGATAAGCTGTTGTTGTTTGTTGTTTGTTTGTTGTTGTTTTACATCCTAGCAACATCTAAGGTCATATAAGCAGCAAGGGGTCTATTATATGCACTTTCCCACAGACAGGACAACACATAGCATGGCCTTTGATGAACCAGTTGTGGACCACTGGTTGGAACGGAAAATAGCCCAAACTGCAAATGTGTCCACTGAGCAGGATCGATCTGATGACCCACACCTTCACAGGTGGACACTCTACCGCCTGAGCTACGTCCCGCTCCCCCTTGTATGCATTCCACAACAGTACAGTATATTGGAACAGCTTTCTGCTGTTGGAAAAGGTGATGTCGCCACTTCTCTGTCTTCCACGCAGCAATGCTGGTGTCGTGGGGGTGATGAAAATGGGAAATACTGCGCCTAGAGCGGGACTCGAACCCACATCTCTTTGCATTCCGGGCCAGTGTGCTAACCATTACACCACCTAGGCTCCCTGATATCAACACACTCCCCACGCCTACCTGTCTATGTGGTTACTTGCCTGAGAGGTCAGTGCAGACCACTACACTCGTCCCCCTGGAATTGTAAGTCATTGTAATGCTTACAATTACATACACACAGGCAATGCAACAACACACTTCATACACAGGGTAGGTTCAACAACTATACAGCGTGTAGCTTGTACAGGATCATGTCACGGCAACCAGTGTCCGTGGGGTGATGAAAATGGGAAATACTGCGCCTAGAGCGGGACTCGAACCCACATCTCTTTGCATTCCGGGCCAGTGTTCTAACCATTACACCACCTAGGCTCCCTGATATCAACACACTCCCCACGCCTACCTGTCTATGTGGTTACTTGCCTGAGAGGTCAGTGCAGACCACTACACTCGTCCCCCTGGAATTGTAAGTCTTGTAATGCTTACAATTACATACATACAGGCAATGCACTAACACATACATACACAGGGTAGGTTCAACAACCATACAGCGCAAAGCTTGTACAGGATCCTGATCACGGCAACCAGTGTCATGGGGGTGATGAAAATGGGAAATACTGCGCCTAGAGCGGGACTCAACCCACATCTCTTTGCATTCCGGGCCAGTGTGCTAACCATTACACCACCTAGGCTCCCTGATATCAACACACTCCCCACGCCTACCTGTCTATGTGGTTACTTGCCTGAGAGGTCAGTGCAGACCACTACACTGGTATAGAGAGGCTCTTTTCCATCTTGCGGAAGATAGATACAGACGCTAGACTGAGCTTGAACAGTGAAACCATCACTGCATACCTTCAATGCAAGCGGAATATTGACAGCCCCTGCCACCAGTTGGCTGTCTCAGCTGAGGTGCTGAGACTGGCGAAATTAGCGACAGATGCAGCTGATGTTTAGCCACTGTGATGAATGTTGTATGTGTAGTAGTCTGCACTGACCTCTCAAGCAAGTAACCACATAGACAGGTAGGCGTGGGTAGTATGGTTATATCAGGGAGCCTCGGTGGTGTAATGGTTCGTACACTGGCCCGGAATGCAAAGAGATGTGGGTTCGAGTCCCGCTCTAGGCGCAATATTTCCCATTTTCATCACCCCCACGACATATGTGAATGTAATAGTTTGTTGTATATAGTCTTTGAATAATAAAATTATGTAATTGTATTTATCTGTTTTATTTATGGTATGTGGGACATGAGTATATGAATTATTATATGATACAAATTCATACCGATTCATACAGGATTCTAGGTGAAAAATACAGATTGCCGTAAAAACAAAGTGGCAGGTCTGCATTTATTCATCTACCATGGTGTAAAGACAGCCCCAGTAATGTCTTTAGTTTTAATTGATTTATAATAATATGTGCACAGAATCCATACCATATATGTTCAAATGTAGAAAGTCTATAGAGACTCCATCGTGTCGCATGAACCCGCTAACCCGGATCTGGGTAACCCATCAGCCTCCAGAAGGATATGGGTGCGGTGGGAATCGGATGTGTGTGTGGGTTGTGGTGGACAGGTTTATGGGTATTGAATGACGGGGAACTCCCAAGAAGCACACACACCCTATACTGGGAAACACTGAGTAGCCTGCCACATAAAGGTTGTATCTATACATTAAGGAAAGTTGGTTGGTGTCATCAGAGATACCCAGAATGTGTGACTGATCTCCCACACAATGACGTGTTTGGGAATGTCGTGTCAGCCACATCCCGGAACTTTGTGGGTAGATGTGTGGGTGGGAGTTTGAATATATACTGTGTACATTGCCATTAAAAGTCAGTTCCTTTCTGAGCACTGAAGACTATGGTGTTCTTCGTTCTTTGTGGAGGGGACTCACTACGGCGACCATGAGCGGCATAGACTATGCAGGAGCACAGTCTACAGCGACATAATAAGAATCTGCAAAGTTGACCCAGGACGCGGCCATGAAGATAGGGGTCAAACTTTACAATGGGGTTGTGTGTGTTGTGTATGTACCCTTATACAAAATGCTGATCAGGAAAAGTGTCTATAGTTTTGCGGTGTGCATAGCTAAATTGGGCAATGAATTATTACAACGCGTTATGAATAGTGATACACATTACACACATCACCGTTGTGTCATTGCTATAGAAATATGCGATATGCTTATACTTAAAGCCATTAGGCTCTAATTATTTTTTACATTTACGTAACATTCAAGAATAAAAGTAATTGAATTGAATGTCGAAACTGAATTCAATAGGAACGTCAAAACTGAATTCAATAGGGAGAGAACGGAATGTAGCTCAAGCAGTAGGCACGTCCACCTGTGAAGCGGTCGGTCATCGGATTGATCCTTCGCATTAGACCCATTTGCATTTTGGGCTATTTTCCATTCCAACCACAACTGGTTCATCAAAGGCCGCGCTATGTGCAGTCCTCTCTGTGGAAAAGTGCATATAAAAGACCCCTTGCTGCTTATCGGAAAGAGTAGCCTACATGGCAGCACCAATTTCCTCCAAAGAAATATGTCAAAATGACCATATGTTTGACGTCCAATAGCCGATGATAAAATTCAATGTGCTCACTGCTTTAGAGGTGTTGTTAAATATAACAAGCGTTATTTCACATGATGGAATTCATTATTGCATTCTCCAAAGAAACAAAAAAGAGATTCCCATAGCAATAGCATTTACCCAAGTTTAGTTCCCAGTTTACTCACCAGGGTCGTGACACGGCGCTGCGTCCGCGTCTCCGTCCGCTGCCAAGTAGGGCGCCACCTCATCCTCTTTTCCTGTGATCTCATTGGACGCCTGCTGGTCACCTGATACCTTCCCGCGCTCGGCACTCGGGATAGGCTTCAGGACGACTTTTACCTTGGGCGGGGAAGCGGCTGGAGCCCGGTGTTTGCACTCGTTTCCGAGAGAATGCGGAAACTTGTCGCCGCCCGCCGCCATGCCGCCTGAACAAAATGCGCCAAGGCCTCTGAGTGGGATTTTTTTAAAATTTGGTAAAGACAATTATTTATTATTTCTCTGAGTCAACATACTTAATATTGTTTTTACTTCTTCTACCGTTAGGGTGACATGCCACACATATGGCAGATTGATATTAAACTAGGGAATAAGTATAGTTCGATACCAATCCACAGTATCTGTAACAATTTAATTGGCCTAACAACAAAAATACCTTAAAGCGCAAGTTACATGGTGAAAAAGTCAGCCAGGCTAAACAAAGTTAGATTCCTGACGTCAGCATGCTTGGTGCTACTTATGAATAACATTTTTCATGTTTTTGTGTAATACTAATAGGCAATCTTCAACAAATGCACATCGACAAGTAGCGCCCACAGAAGGAATTTTTAACGACTTATAATACTTTTTGTATAATTGTAGGACTTTTCTGTACTTAATTTTAGCATTTTTAAAAGTTAGTACTTTTTAGGTTTTTTTTATGACCAGTACGAACCCTGATCATTGTACATGAACCGCGCAGGCGCAGCAACGAGGATTAGACCACGTGGGTGCACCACGTGACCAACACTCACCAATGAGGAGCAGCAGCGCCCAGAACCTCGCCCCGTGCATCGCATCTCTGAAACGGAAGTAGCAGAGGTTACTGGGTGGCGCCGACTGGCGGGAAGCGCGCGAACTAACCTCAGCTATATTTGCTTGCTTGTTTGGGTTTTATGTCCTAGCAACATCTACGGTCATATCAAAACCGGGACCGACTTGTGACAGTGCGCACTCATATTGTGTGATGTCTTTTTTTGGGGCAAAGTGTTTATTCATCTGAATATGACATTTGTCAGCGCCGGAGCACTGGTATTCCGGCCATCTTACAATTGAAAATTGACAGTCTATATAATCTAAGTTTGATCAGTGCTGTACTAGTTACAGCTCCGATCCTGTAGAATTAAGGGAGTGGCTCCTGCTGAATAATGTACAGCACCAGTCACTGTGGTTCATGCAAATGGAAATGTCAGCGCCTCAGCACTGGTCTTCAAGCCTATATCTTACATTTGAAAATTGACAGTCCATATACTATAGTCTAAGTTTGATATGTGGTGTATTAGTTACAGCATGATCCTGTAGAGTTAAGGGAGTGGCTCCTGCTGTATAATGTACAGCACCAGTCACTGTAGTTCATGCAAAAATGGGGAGCAGCACCGAGTAGAAAGTGTATACTCGAGGAAACTCAAACAATCATTGAGGATTAATTTTCATGACTTGTGTAGTTACTGTGTTACATTCATGACTTGTGTAGTTACTGTGTTACATTCATGACTTGTGTGGTTACTGTGTTATATCCATGACTTGTGTAGTTACTGTGTTACATTCATGACTTATGTGGTTACTGCGTTACATTCATGACTTGTGTGGTTACTGTGTCACATTCATGACTTGTGTAGTTACTGTGTTACATTCATGACTTGTGTAGTTACTGTGTTACATTCATGACTTGTGCAGTTACTGTTACATTCATGGCTTGTGTGGTTACTGTGTTACATTCATGACTTGTGTAGTTACTCTGTTACATTCATGACTTGTGTACTTACTGTTACATTCATGGCTAGTGTGGTTACTGTGTTACATTCATGACTTGTGTAGTTACTCTGTTACAATCATGACTTGTGTGGTTACTGTGTTACATTCATGACTTGTGTAGTTACTGTGTTACATTCATGACTTGTGTAGTTACTGTGTTACATTCATGACTTGTGTAGTTACTGTGTTACATTCATGACTTGTGTGGTTACTGTTACATTCATGGCTAGTGTGTTACTGGTTACATTCATGACTTGTGTAGTTACTCTGTTACATTCATGACTTGTGTACTTACTGTTACATTCATGACTTGTGTGGTTACTGTGTTACATTCATGACTTGTGTAGTTACTCTGTTACAATCATGACTTATGTGGTTACTGTTACATTCATGACTTGTGTAGTTACTGTTACATTCATGGTTTGTGTGGTTACTGTGTTACATTCATGACTTGTGTAGTTAGTGTGCTATATTCATGACTAATGGCGTCACTATAGTGTCACCATGCTGTCATTGTGGTGACTTGTGACGTTCATGACTTGTGTAGTTAGTTACTATTTAACATGTTGGTGGCTCGATTGTAGCCTCTACACGTGGCTCCATCTAGTGTTTTTCTCATGTACCAGCACCACAAACCGCTACAGATAACTTCCACGAGGTGGCGCCACCCAAACCAGACCGACTGCATGGGAACCAAGTGCCTCTTGTGCCTGGTGTTCGGCTTGTTAAAGGGACCTATTATTGACTATGATAGTTATCCTTATTTCTACACCAGGTGGCGCGCGGTACTCTCCAGTAGTTCCCAGTTCTCACACAGGTGGGGTATAGTCCTAACGTTTTCACACCCAAGCGATCCAGTTTAGGTCTCATAAAGCACTAATTAGGCTCTCCCTCACTGACTCCTCACTCACTCAATCACTCACTCAAGAACCCTACTTAGGTTGGTTGGTTTGTTGTTGGAGTTTTATGTCCTGGCAACATCATCATCATCATGCTGTCGGTCGCGATGCGACAAAGACTGCTTTCATTACTTGACTGCCGCTCTCCATTTAGCTCTCTGCTGTGAGAGTGATGTCCATGAGTCGGTCTTACTGTCTCTCAGCTTCAGGTTTGTACATTTCATGAAAGCTGCCTGCAAAAGTGTTGAAGTGCTGCTGGCTTTTGCAAGTTACCAGCGGCACTCTCTCGGGGAGCAAATAGAGGGTTCACACCGGCAGAAACATGTCAAGACAGGGCAAAACTATTTGTCCCTGCAGTGGCTGGTCGGGAGATGTTGGGAGTTCCATACATCAACCGCCCTTAATGCTGCCACAGTGACATGGTTTTCTGTTTAGGGTTTGATCCCTTAGCCTTCGGTTCTGTCAAGGACCTGTACCACAAGGCAGTGGTTTCCAACTCTGCAAGGCAGGGGCGTCAAACTCCCTGAGGTATTGCTATACCTGCATACCTCCTGGCAACATCTAAGGGCATATCAGGACAAACCCAGTTTAGGCTTTCCCCGATGAAACACCAAGCTAGGTAGCGACAAGTATACATTTTCCAAGTCTTTGGCTTGATTCGACCAAGTATCAAACCCATGACCTCCCACACAGGAAGCAGCCAGTCAGCACCGATATCAATTCGGCCATCCCCATCCAGCGTTCGAACAAATATCATTCGACAAGCATGGCTCGCCAACAACTGGAATCAATATTAGATCGACATAAGCAAAGCTTGAAGGGGGACAGAAATAAACTTTTATTTTCCGCTTGATATGCTTAAAGCTGCATAGTCCGATCAAGCATCAAATTTTCAAAAACAAAACAATTATCTAGAATTGATTCTACATATCTAATATAGATACTGATTCACTTATTAAGCCTTTGTTGCCTGCCACATAGAAGGGAATACCAAGCCAATTCAATAGAACCTGTTACTGCAGAATCCTATGGAGTCAGACTTTTGGCAAGCTTGCCCAAACTAATCTTACATGTTTGCACTTCAAATATCTCAGAAGTTAACCATTTAAAATAAAAGTTGCTTGAGACTAAAGTACAGTAGATTATAACGATCAATTTAGTATATTTATCTCAGAAAAATGGCAGAAACACAAAACCATCGGACTATGCAACTTTAACTACTTGATTGATGCTCCCTGGGTGCCCCAGGGGGCTCGAGCAGCGTCCTGTTCCGGTGCACCGCGCATGGTATCCTGGGACTGTCTGAAACAGAGCACCCAGGGGCGAGCTCCCGACGTTTTAGTTCCCCGCGCGCCCGCCTGGTGGCGGCCGGTAGGAGGCGGAGGCGCCCCCTGGAGGGGACGGCCACTCCCAGGCAGCTGGTTCCGGCACACGTGGGGTGAGATAACCAGCGCCAGACGCGATGACCGAATGAGTTGAGTGTCCGTCTGTTTCCCATTTTTGTAGATTGGTTGGTTGGTTGTTTGGAGTTTTATGTCCTGGCAACATCTAAGGTCATATCAGGACGGGTACTGACTTGTGACAGTGCACACTCATGGTGACTTTATAGTGCTGCCCCATTGTGAAAACAGGCTGCTGGCACCATGACCCGATATCCCACTCAGTCACATTATCCTGTCACTGAGCTAACCAGTCCTTGCCATATCCTATTAATGCTGAACGCCAGGCTAGGAAGTGACAAAGTATCAATTTTATAAGTCATTGGTTTGACTCGACCAGGAACCAAACTCCCAAACTCCCGACGTAGATCGTGGATTCAAACCCTGGTCGAGTCAAACCAATGACTGATAAAATTGATACTTGTCGCTTCCTAGCCATGCGCTTGGCATTAATAGGATAGGGCATCGTTTGTTGTTTGTTTGTTGTTGTTTTACATCCTAGCAACATCTAAGGTCCATATCAGGGTGGGTACCAACTTGTGACAGTGCGCACTCATGGTGACTTTATAGTGCTGTCCCACTGGGAAACCAGGCCACTGGCACCATGACCTGATATCCCACCCAGTCACATCATCCTGACACTGAGCACACCAGTCCTTGCCCTATCCTAATAATGCCAAACGCCTGGCTAGGAAGTGACAAGTATCAGTTTTAAAGTCATTGGTTTGACTTGACCAGGGTTCGAACGCACTACCACACGATGGACGCTCTAACTCATTCGGCCATCGCATCTGGTTAATAGGATAGGGCAAGGACTGGGTGGTTCAGTGCCAGGATAATATTACGGAGCAGGACGTAAAACCCCAACAACCAACCAACTAACCATCGCACAGCAACCCCATCCCTCCTCCCCATCCTCCCGCTTCCCCCCACACTGGTTTGTTGGAGTTCTACGCCATGGCAACATCTAAGGTCATATCAGGATTGTTCCCAAACTTGTGACAGGGTGCACCCATGGCGACCCTACAGTGCTGCACCACTGAGACACCAGACCGCCAGCACCATGACCCCAATATCCCACTCAGTCACATTATCCTGACACTGAGCTAACCTGTCCTTTTCCTATCCTAGTAATACCAATCACCAGGTTAGATAGCGACAAGTATCAATTTTTGTAATTAATTGCTTTGACTCAGCCGGGTTTCAAACTCACAACGTTCCACATGGAAAATCTGGACTTTTACCGATTGGGCCACCGCGCGTAGGCTGTGATTGGAGAGCGCAACAAATCCGGCTCCACTCTCCAGTCACTTTCTGCTTGCGCAACAATTCTAGTCAGGCCTCTACCAGGGCTTCTCTCTGCAGGGTCTGTCCGACTTTTGCACGTCCTCCATTCGTCTCTCCGTCTTCATCTCCTTCTTTGTGATGCTTGTCGTTTTCTCGTGGTTAAAATACTAAAATGGATTTTCCTTTTTGGTCTGTGCTACATGGTGGCAACGTGAGGCCAATATGGTGTCAACATGCTGTCACCATGCTTTCACTTTGCTGTTACAATGTTGTCTGTCACTGTGGTGTCACTATGCTGTAACTGTGGTGTCAACATACTGTCACTGTGGTGACACTATGCTGTAACTGTGGTGTCAACACACTGTCACTGTGGTGTCAACATGCTGTCACTATGGTGTCAACATGCTGTAACTGTGGTGTCAACATGCTGTCACTGTGGTGTCACCTTGCTGTCACTGTGGTGTCAACATGCTGTAACTGTGGTGTCAACATGATGTCACTGTGTTGAGACCCTGCTGCCACTGTGGTGTCAACATGATGTCACTGTGGTGTCACCCTGCTGTCACTGTGGTGCCAACATGCTGTAACTGTGGTATCAACATGCTGTCACAGTGGTGTCAGTGTAATGTCACCATTCTGACACCAGGCTGTCACCATGCTGTCACTTTTCTGCCACTGTCAGTGTGGCGTCACTGTGGTGTCAACATGTTGTTAGTGTGGTGTCAACACACTGACACTGTGGTGTCAACATACAGTCACTGTTGCCTCAATATGCTGTCACTGTGGTGTCAACATATTGTCATTGTGATGTCACAATGCTGTCGCTGTGGTGTCACTGTAGTGTCACCACGGTGTCATTGTGGTGTCACTGTGGTGTCACTGTGGCGTCAGTATCTCACCATGTCCCACCCCTCTGCCTTATATTTTTACATTCCATTTTTGTTGATCTACATTGTGAGTTCCAATGAATGGACAGACTTTGAATCCAGCAAATCCTAAAGGGCAGCGTTGAACAGGGAACATGGAGAACACTGGTTGCAAAGTCATGTGTGGTGCCCCAACAACCCTCCTGGTTAAGGTGATGATGATGATGATGATAATGATGATGATGATGAAATAGCCCTCCTCAGCGCAATTTGATCCCAGTTTATTCGTGTTTGGGTCTACATAAAAATTACATGACTTACAAAATTGATACTTATCGCTTCCTAGATTGGTGTTCGGCATTACTAGGATAGGGCAAAGGACTGGTTAGCTCAGTGTCAGGATAATGTGACTGAGTAGGATACCAGTTCATGATGCTGGCGGTCTGATATCCAAGTGGGGCAGCACTATAAAGTCGCCATGAGTGAGCAGTCACAAGTCGGTACCCATCCTGATATGACCTTAGACGTTGCCAGGACGTAAAACTCCAACAACCAACAAACCAATGAACACAGGATCGGACATGGACCCACCGATCTGGGATTTGACACTTTACTTTCCACTTGCTCAAATCAGCAAAGACTTGAACCTTACAGACATGCATTTGATTGTTTTGTTTGTTTGTTGTTTCACATTCTAGCAACATCTAAGGTCATATCAGAACGGGTACCAACTTGTGACAGTGCACACTCATGGTGACTATATAGTGCTGCACTGTCACAAGTCGCTACCCATCCTGATAGGACCGTAGATCTTTCTAGGAAATAAAACCCCAACAAACAATCCTCCCTATGCCCTTACGTGTGTCCCTCGCTATGCCCCCCAATCCCATTGCCCTCCCCCCCCCCCCCCGCCCCTGTCTACGCTTCTTTGAACACTTCCAGGTCATTCCTAGCTGTTTTCCCCGGGCTCCCCCCCCCCCCCCCCCAATACATCCCCTCCAAGTGCCCCCCCCCAGCCCCTAACAGCGTCCCCCCTGCGCCTCAAAGCGACCAGACGGGATGGCCGAATGAGTTAGAGCGTCCTTCTCCCGTGTTGGTAGACCGTGGGATCGTGGTTTTAAACCCTGGTCGAGTCAAACCAATGACTTAAAAATTGATACTTGTCGCTTCCTAGCCAGGCACTCGGCATTATTAGGGTAGGGCAAGGACTGGTTGGCTCAGTGTCAGGATAATGTGACTGAGTGGGTTATCCAGTCATGGTGCTGGCAGCCTGGTCTCCCAGTGGGGCAGCACTATAAAGTCACCATGAGTGCGCACTGTCACAAGTCGGTACCCATCCGGATATGACCTTAGATGTTGCTAGGACATAAAACAACAAACAAACAACAAACAAGCACCTCAAAGGGAAACCCCGGGCATTGATCTCCTGTCATGCCTTTCACCCTGGTTACCATAGTGACCAGTCATGTGACCCCCCCCCCCCCCGGGATGGCGGCAGAAGCGGGGTTAGTGCTGGCCGCGCCCGCCAGGGGACGAGGGGGGGGGGGTGGAGGGACGTGGTGACTTCCGGCGGAAGTCGGCCTCAGAACGCCGCGTCACATTGGGCGGAACCGGAAGGTTCTCCAACCCGATATTAGCCCCGATACCAGGATGCATCTGCTGGGAGTGTCTGGCATGCATCGCAGGTTCACTCTCCCAGCACCGTCAGCGTATATCTATATCTATAGGAGGCGCGACTGGAATCCCCCCAAAAAGAGACCTTCCCCCGCCCCCCGCCCCCCCCCCCCCCCAAAACAACTTTGTGTACGAGGGGGTGTAGGGAGAGAGGGAGGGGGGAAGGAGGGAGGAAGGGAGGAGGAAGGGAGGGAAGAGGGAGGGAGGGATGGATGGAGGGAGGGAGGGAGGGAGGGAGGGAGGGGGGGTATGGAGGATGAAGGGAAGGATGAAGGGAAGGATATATGGAGAGAGGGAGGGAAGGTGGAGAGAGGGAGGGAAGGCGGAATGGGGGAGGGAGGGGAAGGGAGAGGGGGGGGGGGAGGATGGAAGGGATGGATTGAGGGAGGGAGGAAGGGAGGAGGGAGGGAGGAATGGAGGAGGCAGGGAGGAAAGAAGAGCCAGGGAGGGAGGGGAGTGTGGAGAAGGATGGAGAGAGGGACGGAGGGAGGAAAGGTTTGTTTGTTTGTTGTTGTTTTACGTCCTAGCAACATCTAAGGTCATATCAGGAAGGGGAAGGAAAGGAGGGAGGAAGGGATTGAGGAAGGGAGTGAGGAAGGGAGGGATGGAAAGGGAGAGGGTAAACAAAGCCTGTTATACAGAAAGTCGCCACCAGATGGAACCAGAGCTGCCCACTACGCCACTGGCGCAACTGTGTGTGGACTGCATAAACAGGGTGGTTGAGGTTGTTGCAGTGTGCATAACAGTACACTACTCAGTGAGTACCCCAGAAGCCAACGCCATAAAATGTCATCGCCAAAACAGCGGGTTCACGCTCAAATCGGACTCAGTTTTACTGAATTATCTCTGAATTAAGGAATTCTGGGTCCAACGAATCATCGCGTTATATCAGAATTTGCGTTAAAATCGCGTTTTGTTTAAAGCGATGGTTTAAACAAAAAACAAACATTTCTCGCCGTCAATATGGCCTATGCTGCCGACACGGCGTAAAGCAACCACCAATCAATCAATCAATCAATCGTTGAAATCAGGGCGTGTTATAACGGGGTTCAATTGTGTACGTATTTTCCCCTTGTAATTAATCTGGTAAATTTCACTCATTTGTTATTCACCCCCCCTAGTCAGTTTTCTCCTCCCACCACTGACCAGACGGGATGGCCGAATGAGTTAGAGCGTCCGTCTCCCGTGCTGGTAGTGGTAGATCGTGGGTTCGAACCCTTGTCGAGTCAAACCAATGACGTAAAAATTTATACTTGTCGCTTCCTAACCTGGCGCTCGGCATTATTATAATAGGACAAGGACTGGTTGGCTCAGTACCAGGTCATGGTCATCAGCACCATGTCCTGATATCCCACTGAGTCACATTATTCTGACACTGAGCCAACCATTATTAGGACATGGCAAGGACTGGTGTGCTCAGTGTCATGGTGCCAGCCGCCTGGTTTCCCAGTGGGACAGCACTATAAAGTCACCATGAGTGCGCACTGTCACAAGTCGGTACGGGTCCTGATATGACCTTCAATGTTGCTAGGAAAGTAAAACAACAAACAAACAAAACAAACCTCCCACCACTCCCCGCAGAGTTTCAGCCTGTTTCAGACCCATATAGCTTTTTTCTTCTATTCATATTCAACAACAACAACAAAACACTCAATAAAAACCTTATTAAAGCAACCAAAAAACGATATATAAATGGTCGCCATGGTGGAGGGCACACACGGCAAGGATGTAGCGTCCCAAGTGGGAGTGGGAGGGGGATAGCCAATCAGAGCGAGGCTACTAGAACGGATATGGGTGGGGTGATGATGATAGCCAATCAGAGGGCGAGAGTAAAAGCCAATCACAGAGAGGGAGCGTGGTACTCTGGGTAATAAGAGCAGAACCTAATGCAACCAATCACATGCCGGGGATAATAAGCAATAAGCGGGAAGTACTGGGGAACAATAGACCCCTTTCAATGTTCATAAACATTGCGTATGCGCGTGCGCCTTGGCTGCAGAACAAGTGCACACTGCCATTGAGTTTGCCGGTATGCGCAGTGGAAAACGTTTATTTTATTCAAAATTAATAGAAATGCAGAACCCTAACCTTATGAATTTAATATAATCTGTTCGGCGCATGTTTTCTATATGTGTTCCAAGCGGTTTGTTTCTAGGTCGTGTAGTTTTAGAGATATTTCACTTTTTCTGTTTGAAGATAATTCAAGATTACTCACGGCCATTGACAATGCATTGAGTCTGCCAGTACGTGCAGTGCAAAACGTCTATTTTATTCAAATTAATAGAAATACCGAACCCAAACCTTATAAATTTAATATAATCTGTTTGTTAAATATGTTGTCTATATGTGTTCCAATCGGTTTGTGTCTAGGTAGTGTGGTTTTAGAGATATTTAACTTTTTCTGTATGAAGATTGCTCACGGCCATTGACAATGCATTGAATTTGCCGGTACGCGCAGTGCAAAACGTCTATTTTATTCAAATTAATAGAAATACCAAACCCAAACCGTATAAATTTAATATAATCTGTTCGTTAAATATGTTTTCTATATGTGTTCCAAGCGGTTTGTGTCTAGGTGGTGTGGTTTTAGAGATATTTCACTTTTTCTGTATTAAGATTGCTCATGGCCATTGACAATGCATTGAGTTTGCCGGTACGCGCAGTGCAAAACGTCTATTTTATTCAAATTAATAGAAATACCAAACCCAAACCGTATAAATTTAATATAATCTGTTCGTTAAATATGTTTTCTATATGTGTTCCAAGCGGTTTGTGTCTAGGTGGTGTGGTTTTAGAGATATTTCACTTTTTCTGTATTAAGATTGCTCATGGCCAATGACAATGCATTGAGTTTGCCGGTACGTGCAGTGCAAAACGCCTATTTTATTCAAAATTAATAGAAATGCAGAACCCATACCATATGAATTTAATATAATCTGTTCGTTGAATATGTTTTCTATATATATGTGTTCCAAGCGGTTTGTTTCTAGGTGGTGTGGTTTTAGAGATATTTCACTTTTTCTGTATGAAGATTGCTCATAGCCATTGAGTTTGCAGTGTGACAGTGTGTCGTCCTGCAGCCAAAAGGCGCGTGCACTGACCTAGATACCTATGCTGACGACATATGAAATAAGTCTATGGGTAAAAAGAGGCGGGGCTAAGGTAATTACTAAGCGGTACAGGCATCCATAATAAATATAGCACAAAAGCGCCAAGCCAGCACATTTAACAATATGTGCATAAAGTGTTTATACAATACATAAACCCAAGTAGTAGGGCGTGTGTACCATTGTGTACTATGTGCCATTGTGTACTATGTACCATTGTGTACTATGTGCCATTGTGTACTATGTGACATTGTGTACTATGTGACATTGTGTACTATGTACCATTGTGTACTATGTACCATTGTGTACTATGTGACATTGTGTACTATGTGCCATTCTATATCTGTACCATTGGGTCTATATAACATTGTGTATATATTACTAGGTACTCCAAAGTGATTTTCTTTTTCAACAGGTCAGTATTACACACTATAGATATGTACAGATCTTTTAAATCAGATCTCAACGATATAAATTCATTGAGATCGATTGAAGAGCTACAAAGTTATCAGTGTTTAAAGATAGATTTTGTTACCCTGATTTGTGCACATTTCCAAATTAGCAAAATCTTGGTTTTAGGGTCCCACCTGGAAGCTATTTTGCATATGATCTGTCCAATATTAAAGAATCGCATTCTCTATAGTACAACTAAGAAGCTCAATTTTTTACAGACCATCACTGTTAGTATTCTTTCCGAAATTTCATGTAAAACTTGCTAAATTCCTTAATTTCCAGCAACCACCAATAATAAATTCAGTAAAATTAGGAGAAATAGCATAACTCCCGTTCTAATTGTCCTATCACTGCAATCTTTGTACCAAAATAACCAGAATTAATAGCTCTACATGATGACATAATGTTCTAACTGATCAGAGAAAGAAAGACAAAATTCACTTTTAGGCATCGCGAGCTGACAGTCACTTCTCAGACCAACCTTGATGAGCATGATATAAATCTCAACCAAATATTGTTCTGATTGTGTACCATTGTGAAAGAACCATTGTGCATATGTATGCATCGTTGTATGTATGCATGTATGAACCAATGTGAATATATGTACGGTTGTGTGTACCATTGTGGAAGAACGATTGTGTATATAAAGTGGTGTGCCCATCCCAAAGCGATGTGCCCATCCCAAAGCAGTGTGCCCATCCCAAAGCAATGTATCCATCCCGAAGCGGTGTGCCCATCCTGAAGCACTGTGCCCACCCAAAGAAGTGTCCCCATCCCAAAGCGGTGTGCCCATCCCAAAGTGGTGTGTCCATCCCAAAGCTGTGTGCCCATTCCAAAAGCAATGCACCCATTCCAAAGTACAGTGCCCATCCAAAAGCGCTGTGCCCATCCCAAAGCAGTGTGACCACCAAAAGTGGTGTGCCCATCCCAAAGTGGTGTACCCATCCAAAAGCACTGTGCCCATCCCAAAGTGGTGTACCCATCCAAAAGCAATGTGCCCATCCAAAAGCGCTGTGCCCATCCCAAAGTGGTGTACCCATCCAAAAGCGCTGTGCCCATCCCAAAGTGGTGTACCTATCCAAAGGCGCTGTGCCCATCCCAAAGTGGTGTACCCATCCAAAAGCAATGTGCCCATCCAAAAGCACTGTGCCCATCTCAAAGCGGTGTGTCCATCTCAAAGGGAAGCCCTTCCCCAGGTGGAACCGCCACAAGGAAGGAAGACCCACAGCAGGCAATAGAACTCTCCACCAGAGGCAGACAGGGGGTGGGAAAGGTCAGGTGTCTGCCCACTTCCGGTGGTGGTTCTCCAACTGAACACAATGGCTTCCCACGACTTCCAGCTCACGTGACCTCGGCGTGATCGCGTCTCGCCGCCAATTGTTGGATTGTCGTCTGCTCCCAGAAAATATCATCCAGGCTCCTCATGTGCACAATCGAAAACGAGGCTTGTGCCACAATAGGCTCAAATTGGGATCACTACCGAAGTGGTGGCGCCACGGGGGACCCACAGTGCAAAGAGGTGCAGTGTAATAAATAATAAGATTGCATACAATAGCTTGGTTGTTGGAGTTTTATATCCTAGAAACATCTAAGGTCATATCAGGATGGGTACCGACTTGTGACAATGCGAACTCATGGCGACTTTATAGTGCTGAGAGAATACAGTCCTGAGCAGGAACACATACAGATTGGTGGTTGGCATGGGTAGATAATTACCTGTTGCCTACCAGAACCAACCTGTGAAATGACCACCAGATCACAATCTCCCGCATCATGTTCCTTCGACACTTGCGCTCACCTTTACCCCTGCCACCAAGTTATCCATCGTACAAATTATTTGTTCAATAATATCAGGCAATGACTTTACTAGACTGCATATCAGTCTCGAGGTACTCCTATTTTCTCTCAAAATTAAATTTTGTTAAACCAACTAAAATGTAGCTTATTCAGTGAATAATGCCTTTTGGCAGCGCTATAAACATGGACATTAAACACTGTACAGAGGCGGGGTGGCTTAATCGGTAGAGCATGGACCTCGCATGAGGAAGGTAGGGAGTTCAGTTCCCGGTTGAGTCAAACCAATGATTAAAAAATTGATACATATCGCTTCCTAGCTTGGCGCTCGGCATTAATAGGATAGGGCAAGGACTGGTTGGCTCAGTGTCAGGATAATGTGACTGAGTGACCTATTGGGTCGTGCTGCCGGCAGCCTGATTTCCCAGTGGGGCAGCACTATAAAGTCGCCATGTCACAAGTCGATATCCATCCTGATATGACCTTAGATATTGCCAGGATGTAAAACTCCAGCAACCAACCAATCAATCAAACACTCTATTACCAGACAGAAATTTACAATCCTCCATCCCATCATTACCAACAGTAAGAACCTACTTACCCAAACTATTTCATGCGGTCAAAAACAGGTCACCCCAAAAACCAGTCCTTGACCCATCCTATTAATGCCGAGCGCCAGGCTAGGTAGCGACAAGTATCAATTTAGTAAGTCATAGGTTTGACTCGACTGAGGTTTGAACCTTTGACCTCAGACAGAATGATCGAGCCAACGCTCTCACTAATTCGGCCATCCGGCTGAATTAGGCTCTTTGTAGTCAGAGTCCGCGCTTAACGGCCGCAAGACCCCAGGTGGCGCCACCTGTCGGACCCGCATGTGGCAAGTAGGCCCTACCGTCAGAAATGGAAGCCCATTTTTGGCGCCATTTCGTGGCCTTTTGTTGGTTGCTTTGTTGGTTGTTTTGCTGGTTGTTACTTTGGTTCTTCTGGTGGTTCCCTTGTTAGATACTTTGTTGGTTCCTTTGTTGGCTCCTTTGTTGGTTCCTTTGTTGGTTCTTTTGTTGGTTCCTTTGTTAGTTCCTTTGTTGGTTCCTTTGTTGGTTCCTTTGTTGGCTCCTTTGTTGGCTCCTTTGTTGGTTCCTTTGTTGGATCCTTTGTTGGTTCCTTTGTTGGTTCCTTTGTTGGTTCCTTTGTTGGTTCCTTTGTTGGTTCCTTTGTTAGTTCCTTTGTTGGTTCCTTTGTTGGTTCCTTTGTTGGTTCCTTTGTGGGTTCCTTTGTTGGTTCCTTTGTTGGTTCCTTTGTGGGTTCCTTTGTTGGTTCCTTGGTGGATTCCTTTGTGGGTTCCTTTGTTGGTTCCTTTGTTGGTTCCTTTGTTGGTTCCTTTGTTGGTTCCTTTGTTGGATCCTTTATTGGTTCCTTTGTTGGTTCCTTTGTTGGTTCCTTTGTTGGTTCCTTTGTTGGTTCCTTTGTTGGTTCCTTTGTTGGTTCCTTTATTGGTTCATTTGTTGGTTCCTTTATTGGTTCCTTTGTTGGTTCCTTTGTGGGTTCCTTTATTGGTTCCTCTGTTGGTTCCTTTGTTGGATCCTTTATTGGTTCCAATGTGGGTTCCTTTGTTGGTTCCTTTGTGGGTTCCTTTGTAGGTTCTTTTGTTGGTTCCTTTGTTGGTTCCTTTGTTAGTTCCTTTGTTGGTTCCTTTGTTGGTTCCTTTGTTGGTTCCTTTGTTGGTTCCTTTGCGGGTTCCTTGTTGGTTCCATTGTGGGTTCCTTGTTGGTTCCTTTGTTGGTTCCTTTATTGGTTCCTCTGTTGGTTCCTTTGTTGGATCCTTTATTGGTTCCATTGTTGGTTCCTTTGTTGGTTCCTTTGTTGGTTCCTTTGTTGGTTCCTTTGTTGGTTCCTTTGTTGGTTCCTTTGTTGGTTCCTTTGTTGGTTCCTTTGTTGGTTCCATTGTTGGTTCCATTGTTGGTTCCTTTGTTGGTTCCTTTGTTGGTTCCATTGTTGGTTCCATTGTGGGTTCCTTGTTGGTTCCTTTGTTGGTTCCTTTGTTGGTTCCTTTGCTGGTTCCTTTGTTGGTTCCTTTGTTAGTTCCTTGTTGGTTCCTTTGTTGCTTCCTTTGTGGTTTACTTTGTTGGTTCCTTTGTGGGTTCCTTTGTTGGTTCCTTTGTTGGTTCCTTTGTGGGTTCCTTGTTGGTTCCTTTGTTGGTTCCATTGTGGGTTCCTTGTTGGTTCCTTTGTTGGTTCCTTTGTTGGTTCCTTTGTTGGTTCCTTAGCAGGTTCCTTTGTTAGTTCCTTGTTGGTTCCTTTGTGGGTTCCTTTGTTGGTTCCTTTGTTGGTTCCTTTGTTGGTTCCTTTGTTGGTTCCTTTGTGGGTTCCCTTTGTTAGTTCCTTGTTGGTTCCTTTGTGGGTTCCTTTGTTGGTTCCTTTGTTGGTTCCATTGTGGGTTCCTTTGTTGGATTCTTTGTTGGTTCCTTTGTGGGAGGAGGGAGGTGGGGTGGGAGGTGTAGGTGTGCTGCTATTGTGGGAGAGAGACGTGTCTTCCTCCCCATAGCACAGCACTTGTGCATTGCCAGGGCATAAAACCCCAACAAACAGCACTGAGGTGACAAAGTGAGCAGCCACAAACCAAACTCCCCAAAACTAACAATCGGCGACATTCGGAGGCTTTTCACAAATTGTCAAACAGACCTGCTTAAAGGCTGGCCTTTCAGCGGCACGACAAACCAGTTGGCTGCCAATTAAGACCCTGGCCCTCCGCCGCCCTTATTTACGGCAGGTGCCCTACTTCAGAAGGTCACATGGCACTGCCTCCAGTATCATCGATGTTTATGATCCTCCCCTGTACCCACCTATTAGGACGCTTACGGAGTGGCGCCATGTTGTTTCTGATCATGCAGTCGCTATTTACTAACCCTGTGTGGACGGTTGCTATGGTGACTGATCTGTTTGTCAATCACTAGCTCTATCGGTTTTGGTTATTCGGATTGAAATAGTGTAAAAGCATGATTTATAGCCATTAGGCAGCCTGTTATTTCCCAATGAGTAGAGTGTCCGCTTTGTAGATCGTGGGATTCGAACCCACGGGTTCGAACACAGGTCGAGTCAAACCAATGATTTAAAAATTGATATTTGTCACTTCCTAGCTGGTTGACTCAGTGTCATGATAATGTGACTAAGTGGGATATCAGGTCATGGTGATGGCGGCCTGGTTTCCCAGTGGGGCAGCAATAAAAAGTCATCATGAGTGTGCACTGTCACAAGTTAGTACCCATCCTGTTATGACCTTTGATGTTGCCTGGACTAAAACTCCAACAACCAACCAACCGTTATTTCCCACAACAAAGCTATTTGTATTCATAAACAAATGGAACTAACTAATTTCAAGATAAATAACCATTAATTCAAAGGTATTTACAAAATATGATTGGCATGTGTGTCAAAGATCAGTAGGTTTGATGTTTGTTTGTTTGTTGTTTTACGTTCTAACAACATCTAAGGTCATATCAGGACGGGTACCGACTTGTGACAGTGCACACTCATGGTGACTTTATAGTGCTGCCCCACTGGGATACCAGGCCACCAGCACCATGAACTGATATCCCACTCAGTCACATTATCCTGACACTGAGCCAACCAGTCCTTGTCCTATCCTAATAATGCCGAGCGCCTGGCTAGGAAGCAACAAGTATACATTTTTAAGTCATTGGTTTGACTCGACCAGGGTTCGAACCCACGATCCCATGGTCTACCAACACGGGAGACGGACGCTCTAACTCATTCGGCCATCCCGTCTGGTTCAGTAGGTTTGAAGGACAAGAGGGTAGTGTCAAACTGTGAGTGATAAGGGGGTTTTGATTTTCTCACAACCCAGGGTTACCTGTAAGTAACGGTAAGATGCTGACCAAAGCCAGCCCTGTTATTGACACACATGTCAATGCGGTCAGAATCGGCCAAGAGAAAGTCTCGCCGTAGGAAATAATTCAATTCAATCAATTTTTTTGTTTTAACTCTCTGCAAGGTATGTTTACAATAATCTGAGGTGATACAATAAATGCATACAAATTCCTTATACCCCTGTCACACTACGACGTAACGAGCCAACGTGAGCCTAACGTGATGATTTTTCGTCATTACGTTGCCGTACGTTGGGTTACGTTATGATGACGTCATAATGACGTTAGAGTGACGTCGAGCTACGTCATGTTACGTCGTGTTACATCGGCACGCGTCGAGGTTTTGAACCTGTTCAAAACTTTCGACGTATCTCAACGTGAAGACGTTACGTCGGGATGACGTGACAATGACGTTAGGTAGACGTTCCGCGATCGTTATAGCAGCGTAAATGACGTTAGAGTCACGTTATGTCACGTCAGACCGACGGCCCGGGTGGGAGCAACGTGTGGGCAGCGTTTTGCACGTTACGGTCACGTTACGGTCACGTTACGGTCACGTTACGGTCACGTTACGGTCACGGTTACGGTCACGTTAGGTCACGTTAGGTCACGTTACGGTGGCGTTACGGTCACGTTACGTCGACGTCGCACCCGTTACGGCGACGTTACGCTCACGTTACACTAACGCCCGGTCACGTCGCCAATTACCCCTCCCCCCTAACGTTGTCACGTTACAGCTAAGGTGACGACGTACACCGACGTTACTTTCACGTTACGCTCACGTCCACAATTTGCATATTACGCCCATAACGTCGACGTAATATAATTATTTTCACGTTCTGCCTACGCTGACGTAGTCACGTCGTAGTGTGACAGGGCCATTACAGACAGAAAGGATCCCAGAAAAGCGATGCTTATCTAGCTGGTCTCCATGATGTGAATGAACAAGTGATGTTGTTGTTGTTTGTTGTTGTTTTATGTCCTAGCAACATCTAAGCTCATATCAGGATGGGTACCGACTTGTGACAGTGCGCACTCATGGCGACTTTATAGTGCTGTCTCACTGGGAAACCAGGCCGCCAGCACCATGACCTGGTATCCCACTCAGTCACATTATCCTGACACTGAGCCAACCAGTTCTTGCCCTGTCCTAACAATGGCGAGTGTCTGGCTAGGAAGCGACAAGTATCTATTTTTAAATCATTGGTTTGACTCGACCAGGGTTCGAACCCACGACCCCACGATCTACCAGCACGGGAGACGGACGCTCTAACTCAATCGGCCATCTCGTCTGGTGATGGTGCAATTATTTAAACATATATTGCTAGATAAAACGAATATTAAGTTAATTTAACGTAACCCCTCACTTCTGATGCCTATATCTGTATCATGTCCAGCATTTCCACATGCCCACTAACATTATTTTGCACGTTTCTCTGTCACTCTGACATATTTCTTTGGAGGAAACCCGCTGCCGCCACATAGGCTACTCTTTCCGATAAGCAGCAAGTGGTCTTTAATATGCACTTTCCCACAGACAGGACAACTTGTTTGTTTGCTGCACTGACTTGGCACAATGTGCGCTTCTGGTGACCTTATAGTGCTGCCCCACTGGGACACCAGGTCGCCAGCATAACTATCTGGGTATCACATCAGTCACATTATCCTAACACTAAGCCAACCAGTCCTTGCCCTATGTTAATAATGCCGAGCGCCTGGCTATGAAGCTACAAGTCTCAATTTGATAAGTCATTGGTTTGACTCGGCCAGGATTCAAACCTTCCGCACGGGAAGCTTGCACGCTTATGTAGCAGTCACACTACGACGACAAGGGAGGGACGACAGCCCGGCGGCTGGGCTTTTGTGAAATCCCGACGGCATATGCAAATTTGGGCTAATTTGGACGACAATCGGACGACTTCCGGACGACATCCGGACGACAAACGGGACGACAGCGGGACGACAGTGTCTCTGTGTGTGTCTCTGTGTGTGACACACAGACACAGACAGCAACAGAGACACAAAGACACACATAGACACACATAGACACACATAGACACACCTAGACACATACATGACTTACAGTAAAGGTTAACTCCCACATAATGACTTACAGTATAGGTAAACCCCCACATAATGACTTACAGTAAAGGTTAACTCCCACATAATGACTTACAGTAAAGGTAAACTCCCACATAATGACTTACAGTATAGGTAAACCCCCACATAATGACTTACAGTAAAGGTTAAACTCCCACATAATGACTTACAGTAAAGGTAAACTCCCACATAATGACTTACAGTATAGGTAAACTCCCACATAATGACTTACAGTATAGGTAAACTCCCACATAATTACTTACAGTAAAGGTTAACTCCCACATAATGACTTACAGTAAAGGTAAACTCCCACATAATTTTTTTTAATTTTTTAATTGAGGCTGTATTTATACTGTCCATAGCATATAAGCCCGGGTACCCAGGCTTGTTTTCAATGCTGGCCAGTTGTAGTGTTGGTGTTATCTTACCACACAGTGGCTGCTGATAAGGTATTTGATTGCCTGCATTTCAGTAGCAGATAGATAATTGGTTGGTATGGTTAATAGCCTATGTTAGTTTTTTTGGATTTTCTTGGTATATATGTATTTATTTTTTCTACTCTTATTACTAGACTAGCCTACTCCTATTTACATATCATAGGCTTGTACGTAGCTGTGTGGTGTGTTATCTGGCTACTTTTGGCATGGTTACCTTCCATTGGGCGTCCCGCTGGTGGGCCGTGACATATCACCGCCTTTTTTTGATTTTCTTGGTATATATGTATTTCTTTTTTCTACTCTTATTACTAGACTAGCCTACTCCTATTTACATATCATAGGCTTGTACATAGCTGTGTGGTGTGTTATCTGGCTACTTTTGGCATGGTTACCTTCCATTGGCGTCCACGTGGCCGGGACATATCACCGCTGCTGGGCCGTGACAGCTTAGTGGGGGTTTTCCTAGCCTTATTTTGCACAGATATTTTTTTGTATTTTAGTGTCAGGCATTTGTCTTACCTTAAGCCGTTTTGGGCATTCCACACCTTGGCAGCCATTCCAGCGTGCTTCTCTCATGAGCTTTTATTTGGCTTCTGGTCTGCTTTAGTAGTGGCGCATTATTTGCTCTAGTAGCCCTTTGTGGTTTTGTTAGAAGTTTAATGTTTTGACTATAGCTATATGCTAATGTTTTCAAATGAATTATTCTCCTATTTTCTAGTAGTTTCACTTTGGTTCTTTTGTGTATGTCATAGGTTGGGTGCAGCTTGTCTACTCTTAGACAGATTTTTAGGGCTCTGTTCTGCAGTATTTGCAGTTTTTTTAGTAGTTCTTTTCTCGCACCCATGTAGTTTACATCTCCATAGTCAAAATAGGGGAGCACCATGCCCTTGAAGATTTGTATTGACATTTCTTGTGTCATGTAGTCTCTTAGCTTTGCAAATAGCCCAGTTTGTGGTTTAATTACTTTTTTGTACAAATTTTTATTCCACATAGTAGTAGTTTAGTTGGCTGTCCAACTCAAGGCCTAGGTATTTGTAATGGTCCTACACTTTTCTAGTGTTTGGTTTCCTAACTTACATGTAATTTTTCTTTTATTTTTTTTTCCCCCCCGGCATTTGTTTTAGCGAGGAAGAGGTACTGTTTTTGATTTGCTTGTGTTGATGGTTATTTTGTTGGACTCACACCACTCATCTAGTTTTAGTAGGAGTTTATTTAGTTTAGTTATTACCTCCTCTTCTGTGGTGCCATTTGCATATATGACTGTGTCATCTGCATATAGTTGGAGGCATTCAGTTTGCAACTATTTTTCAAGATCGTTTATATAGATTATAAAGAGTAGTGGCCCTAACACTGACCCTTGGGTACACCACATGTGACAGGTTGGTTGTCTGATAGTGTATTGTTTATTTTTGTTTTCTGTTGCCTGTTGTTCAGGTAGCATCTTATCCAATCCATAGTGTTGGATTTTATGCCCATGGTTTTTAGTTTTTCCAGTAGTATTTTGTGGCCTACTGTGTCAAATGCTTTGCTGAAGTCAATGAAGGCGGCTCCAACTAATTGTTTTTGGTTCATTGATGCCATTATGTCATTTCTTAGGTTAGCTATTGTTTTTGATGTGGAGTGCAGTTTCCTGAAGCCCCCTTGTCTTTCGTTTAGTATATCGTTTTTTTCCAGGTGTTCATTGATGTGTCTATGTAACACTTTTTCAATGAGCTTGCCTGGGGTTTGAAGAATTGATATTGGCCTGTAGTTTCCCATATTTTGTTTGTCTCCACCTTTGTGAATGGGGGTGATGGTTGCCATTTTCCAGGCTGAGATAAAACGCCCCTGCTCAAAGGAGATGTTGAATAGGTCTACTATGGTGGCCGGGATGGCTTGGAGTGCCTCTTTCAGTATTTTGTTTGGTATTTCATCTATTCCACTTGGTTTATTCGTGTCTATGTCATTTATTATTTTTTTTTACTTCTATCATATCTGTTTTGCAGGTGGGGATTTCGTTCTCCACAGTTCCTGATCTGTTTTCCCATCTTTTTTTGAAATTTTCTGACAGCTTTTGCCCTATTGTGGCAAAGTGTCTGTTCAGTTTGTTTGCTGCATCTTTGTCTGTGAGCATTGCCCCTTCGTTATCTTGGAAGTTTGTATGCTCTTCTTTGTAATTTTTTTGGAATAATAGGTTTACATTTTTCCAGAATTTGTTTGTGTTGCTTCCCCAGTCTTTGTCCTGCTTTATTATGTATTTCTTTTTTGCTGTTCTCACAGCTTTGAGAGAGTTGTTTCTGGCGATACGGTAAGCCAGTTTGTCTTCTATTGTTTCTGTGCGTTTTGCTTTATCACCCAGTTTACTTTTGGTTGTGATGAGTGTTAGCAGGTCTTTGTCTACCCAAGGGTCTTGGTTTTTCTGTATTTTTATTTTCTTCATGGGACACATCTCATCAGTTGATTTTCTTATTTCTGTGATGATGTTGTCCCAATAGATATCCACATCATCTCTGTTTTGTGTGATGTTGTTTATGTTTTGGTGCAGATGATTTTTTAATGTATCTTCTGAGTAGTTTTTTAAGGACCTGCCCATTTTGTATTCATAGTGATTTGTGCTTTTAAGCTTTTTCCTGGTTACATATACTAGTTCGTGGTCGCTTATACCCCCGCTTCTAGTGCCCCATTTTGTGGCATGGTTTGAGTTGGTTAATATTAGGTCTATTGTTGAGCTATTGTTGCTTAGCCTTGTGTTTTCAGTGATGAGCTGCTGCAGGCCTAAGATCTTGATGGTGGTTTGCAGCATTAGTTTATTTTTTTCATTGCTGCTGTAATTCACATTGAAGTCCCCGAGCACAAAGATTTCTGCATTTGTTGATTTTTTTTACAGTGTTTATGCTCTTTTCTAGTTCTTCAAGGAATACTTCAATTTCACCTGACGGTGGCCTATAGAGGCTTGCTATGGCTACATTTGCTTGCTTTTCATTTTTTATTAGGCACCATAGTAGCTCTATGTGCTCATTTGAGAGATTTGTTGGTTTTAGCTTTTCAGTGTCTAGGTTTTTGGTGGCTTTGCAGTAAATGGCAACCCCTCCACCTTTCTTTGTTTGGTTCATTGCATTAATGTGCTGTTTGTCATTACGTACAAGCCTATATCCGTCTATATTGAGGGTGTTGTCTTGGTGTTTGTCAGTGAACCATGTCTCTGATAACCTTAGTACATCTAGATTGTCTTTTTTTAGATGCATTTTTATTATGTCTATTTTATTGGATGCACTCTGGCAGTTTAGGTGGGCGAAGTGTGTGCCCCTTCCCAGTTTGCATTCAATCTCTTCTACCATATTTATTTTACTTTAAATAATATTTTGAGGGTAGTGGTTGCTTGATTTCGCGAGTTTTTGATTTTGTTTTGATTTTATTTTGGCTTAGTGATTGATGGGTTTCGCGGCGTATGTGCTGGTGCATACAGCACGCATGGCCCCTTTTGATAGATAGTCATGCATACCTCCATTACTTTTACTTTTACCTGTGCGCATAGAGGAAGACATGAACATTAAAATGTGTATTAGTTGTACCTGATTATACTTATGATTTAGGGTTTGTTTTTGCTCGTTTATTTATTTGTTTATTTATTTGTATTTGCTTCCTTGCACAGGCTTTCCTTTATTTTTTGGAGGATGTTCCCCATTTTATTTTTGTATCCTTGTTTTACTGTTTCGCCTTCACTGGCGCTGTCCAGGTACCGACCTGAGCCCCAGTATGGGCATTTTGTGCATTCCCTGAATGCGTTTCCTGGAGCATTTATTAATTTCTCCTTCAGGCTTTCGTTTTGAGTGAACTTTGCGCGGACGATGTCCTCCAGCACGTTTTCATTGGTTTTGCACCACTCCTGTGTTCTCCATATCTTCTTTGCCATTGCCTTTATCGTATATGGATTTTCAGTGTTGTCTATCATTCTCATTATGTCATGTTTCTCATGGTATTTTGCCATTATTGAGCTGTAGTATTGCTCCGCTGATGTATATTTTTTACCATCCTTTCCAGTGATTTCACACTTGTAGAGATTGCTGAAAGGTGAGTTGTGTCCTTGGAATGACACTCCCCATGTGTGTTCCCTAGTTGCTGCCTTCTCTGGCGTGATTTCTGCTATTTCTATTTCATCAAATTCATTGGGCTTATAGATTTTTCCATTTACCTCTATATTGCATCCTTTCATTTTGATTGACTTTATTTTTTCGTTTTTGTTCTCCATTGCAAGTGTGTACATTTGTTGTACCGTTTTCTCATTTAGCATTTCGGCTTCTGATCTGACCGGCCTCATTGTTACCTTGCTGTAGCTTTCTTTTGACTGGAGCATTTTTTTTTTCTGGAAGAGTTCTTTTTTGTGTGACTCCTTCTCCAGCAGGATTTTGATGCTCCTTGGTCTGCTTGTGATTTTTTCGGTGTTTTGGGTTTCTGTATCTTTGGTTTCCTTGTCTTTATTTTTGTCTGAGGTCGGCTCGTTGTTGTCTGTGGTTTTTTTTGGTGTTGCCTCTTTTTTCATTTTCTTTCCTAGAAGGAAGGCTTTAGTCACTACCGTCCAGCCAAAGTCACAGTCTGCTTCTTTTAGCATGTTTGTGACAGTTTTCTCCATATTTTCGTCCTCTTTTTCTGGGATGCCATGTATTATGATGCTGAGTTTTTTCCCATCACTTTTTGTCGCCTCTGTTTGGGCTGTATCCGTGGGTGGCTTCCTTTTGTCCGTGGGCACAGTCCTGGCATTGTTTATACCTTTGTTTGCATTTGTGATGTTCTTTTGTTCTTTGAGCTTCTGAAACTCAGATTTGTACCACGTGCATTCTATTT
>JASIRB010003365.1:46853-93189 GCA_030323885.1 Branchipolynoe longqiensis | reverse complement strand
GAATGTCTTAATGGTATTGAGATCAGCTTGTATTGATTGTTTGAATGGTGTTTACAACCACTTGTTATTGAATGTCTTAATGGTATTGAGATCAGCTTGTATTGATTGTTTGAATGGCGTTTACAACCACTTGTTATTGAATGTCTTAATGGTATTGAGATCAGCTTGTATTGATTGTTTGAATGGTGTTTACAACCACTTGTTATTGAATGTCTTAATGGTATTGAGATCAGCTTGTATTGATTGTTTGAATGGTGTTTACAACTTGTTATTGAATGTCTTAATGGTATTGAGATCAGCTTGTATTGATTGTTTGAATGGTGTTTACAACTTGTTGTTGAATGTCTTAATGGTATTGAGTAGACATTGCATTGAATATCTTAATGGTATTAAGATCAGTTTGTATTGAATGTCTTAATGGTTTGCAAACACCTTGTATTGAATGTCTTATTCATAATAAGATTGGCTTGTATTGAATGTCTAATTGGTATTGAAAACAGCTTGTATTGAACACCTTAATGGTATTGAGAACAACTTGTATTGAATGTCTTAATGGTAATAAGATACCTTGTATTGAATGTCTTAATGGTATTGACATCACTTGTATTGATTGTCTTAATGGTATTGAGAACAACTTGTATTGAATGTCTTAATGGTATTGAGATCAGCTTGTATTGATTGTTTGAATGGCGTTTACAACCACTTGTATTGAATGTCTTAATGGTATTGAGATCAGCTTGTATTGATTGTTTGAATGGTATTTACAACCACTTGTATTGAATGTCTTAATGGTATTGAGATCAGCTTGTATTGATTGTTTGAATGGTGTTTACAACCACTTGTTATTGAATGTCTTAATGGTATTGAGATCAGCTTGTATTGATTGTTTGAATGGTGTTTACAACCACTTGTTATTGAATGTCTTAATGGTATTGAGATCAGCTTGTATTGATTGTTTGAATGGTGTTTACAACTTGTTGTTGAATGTCTTAATGGTATTGAGTAGACATTGCATTGAATATCTTATTGGTATTAAGATCAGTTCGTATTAAATGTCCTAATGGTTTGCAAACACCTTGTATTGAATGTCTTATTCATAATAAGATTGGCTTGTATTGAATGTCTAATTGGTATTGAAAACAGCTTGTATTGAACATCTTAATGGTATTGAGAACAACTTGTATTGAATGTCTTAATGGTATTAAGATTAGCTTGTATTGAATGTCTTAATGGTATTGACATCACTTGTATTGAATGTCTTAATGGTATTGAGAACAGGTTGTATTGGGTGTCTTAATGGTATTGAGAACAGCTTTTATTGACAGTCTTAATGGTATTGAGAACAGCTTGTATTGAATGTCTTAATGGTATTGAGAACAGCTTGTATTGAATGTCTTAATGGTATTGAGAACAGCTTGTATTGAATGTCTTAATGGTATTGAGAACAGCTTGTATTGAATGTCTTAATGGTATTGAGAACAGCTTGTATTGACTGTCTTAATGGTATTGAGAACAGCTTGTATTGACTGTCTTAATGGTATTGAAAACAGCTTGTATTGAATGTCTTAATGGTATTGAGAACAGGTTGTATTGGGTGTCTTAATGGTACTGAGAACAGCTTGTATTGAATGTCTTAATGGTATTGAGAACAGGTTGTATTGGGTGTCTTAATGGTATTGAGAACAGGTTGTATTGGGTGTCTTAATGGTATTGAGAACAGGTTGTATTGACTGTCTTAATGGCATTGAGAACAGGTTGTATTGACTGTCTTAATGGTATTGAGAACAGCTTGTATTGAATGTCTTAATGGTATTGAGATCAGCTTGTATTGATTGTTTGAATGGCGTTTACAACCACTTGTTATTGAATGTCTTAATGGTATTGAGATCAGCTTGTATTGATTGTTTGAATGGTGTTTACAACTTGTTGTTGAATATCTTAATGGTATTGAGTAGACATTGCATTGAATATCTTATTGGTATTAAGATCAGTTCGTATTAAATGTCCTAATGGTTTGCAAACACCTTGTATTGAATGTCTTATTCATAATAAGATTGGCTTGTATTGAATGTCTAATTGGAATTGAAAACAGCTTGTATTGAACACCTTAATGGTATTGAGAACAACTTGTATTGAATGTCTTATTGGTAATAAGATTAGCTTGCATTGAATGTCTTCATGATATTGACATCATTTGCATTGAATGTCTTAATGGTATTGAGAACAGGTTGTATTGACTGTCTTAATGGTATTGAGAACAGCTTTTATTGACTGTCTTAATGGTATTGAGAACAGCTTGTATTGAATGTCTTAATGGTATTGAGAACAGGTTGTATTGGGTGTCTTAATGGTATTGAGAACAGCTTGTATTGACTGTCTTAATGGTATTGAGAACAGCTTGTATTGACTGTCTTAATGGTATTGAGAACAGGTTGTATTGACTGTCTTAATGGTATTGAGAACAGCTTGTATTGACTGTCTTAATGGTATTGAGAACAGCTTGTATTGAATGTCTTAATGGCATTGAGAACAGGTTGTATTGACTGTCTTAATGGTATTGAGAACAGCTTGTATTGAATGTCTTAATGGTATTGAGAACAGGTTGTATTGACTGTATTAATGGTATTGAGAACAGCTTGTATTGACTGTCTTAATGGCATTGAGAACAGGTTGTATTGACTGTCTTAATGGCATTGAGAACAGGTTGTATTGACTGTCTTAATGGTATTGAGAACAGCTTGTATTGAATGTCTTAATGGTATTGAGAACAGGTTGTATTGACTGTCTTAATGGTATTGAGAACAGGTTGCATTGACTGTCTTAATGGTATTGAGAACAGCTTGTATTGAATGTCTTAATGGTATTGAGAACAGCTTGTATTGGGTGTCTTAATGGTATTGAGAACAGGTTGTATTGGGTGTCTTAATGGTAGTGAGAACAGCTTGTATTGAATGTCTTAATGGCATTGAGAACAGCTTGTATTGAATGTCTTAATGGCATTGAGAACAGCTTGTATTGACTGTCTTAATGGTATTGAGAACAGCTTGTATTGAATGTCTTATTGGTAATAAGATTACCTTGCATTGAATGTCTTCATGATATTGAGAACAGCTTGCATTGACTGTCTTAATGGCATTGAGAACAGGTTGTATTGACTGTCTTAATGGTATTGAGAACAGCTTGTATTGAATGTCTTAATGGTATTGAGAACAGGTTGTATTGACTGTCTTAATGGTAGTGAGAACAAGTTGTATTGAATGTCTTAATGGTAGTGAGATCAACTTATATTGACTATCTGAATAGACCGTTTGTGTTGAATATACTTCACGCGCTCCCACTGGGAACCAATCAAAATGCAGCCAAGATGGAGTGCAGGCAGGACCTCGTTTATTTTCCAAACTGACGCAAACAAGTTCCCAGTTGCTCCACCAGGGGCCGCACCTGCTCCCCAGCAACGACAACCACCAAAAAAAGACACCAAAAACACAAACACCGCAATCATGTCTCCGCTTTACAAAAGCGGTGGCCAATTCTGCGTCATTTAATTTCCACACGCAAAGTGTAGTCTTGTATTATTCATCATAATCATCATCTCATCTTCTGTAACGATGCCAATAATAAGCACGGTGAGGTTAATTAGGAACAGTAATTAATGCTGCGGCAACGAAGGGGTTAATGAGCTCTCACCAGTCACGTGACAGGAACACGTGACCCCCGAGGACCAACCACGTGGGAGCTGACAAGTGACAGGGGCGTGGGGGGTGGTTTACAGTATTATAGTCTCAGGTCCCTTCGGAAATAAGTGGCGACATTATATTTTACAGTTAGGATTTCTTCGCTAAAATTGGACCGCATTGGAACTGAGGCGAAGTAATTAAAAGATATTTAGTATCTACTGAATTGGAAATGCTAAACCAACAACTGAAACGTTGCATGTAAATGTGAAATGATTTTATGTACGTTATATTCATTACCTATTTCACTGTGTACACCTTAATTTCAGAATTTACGTCACACTTCAATTTACTATATAAACCATGTACAAAAAAAATTGTGTTTGGTTGGTTGTTGAAGCTTTACGTCCTGGCAACATCTAAGGTCATATCAGGATGGGTACCGTCTTGTGACAGTGCTCACTCATGGTGAATTTATAGCACTGCCCCACTGGGAGACCAGGCCGCTAGCACCATGACCTGATATACCACTCAGTCACATTATCCTGACACTGAGCCAACCAGTCCTTGCCCTATCATAATAATGCCGAGCGCCTGGCTAGGAAGTGGCACATATACAATTTTAAGTCATTGGTTTGACTCAACCAGGGTTCGAACCCATGGGTTCCAATCCCACGATCTACCAAATCGGGAGACGGAAACTCAACTCATTCGGCCATCCCGGTTTATTTGTGTGTGTGTGTGTGTGTGTGTGTGTGTAAAATATTCCGATAAAACGCATTAGTGGGGAATGCAGATGGTCTATAATGGAATACAAATGGTCTATTAAGGTAAATGGTATATAGTGCCAGGTGCATGAATGTATTTATGTAGTTGCTGGTGATCCTTTACTTATGGTCAATAGTCATTGTGTATTAAGTAGATAGTGTGAAGGACGCGCTAGTGATAGTGTGTAAGGGGCCTTTGGAGCTCTACTCACTACCCCCTCCTCCCTGACTGTTAGTCATGGATCACCACACACACAGCTCAGGCAGGTGGTGGCCAAGCAGCCACACCACATGGTGGTGGTGGGCAGATCACGGTAGCCATCGTGACACAAGAATGCTTCCTGTTCATTGGTGGAACTATAAATGCTTGTTGCTCATTGGAGATTATGGTCAGGTGGTATGCCATACGAGATCCATGTACCACTATATAATAATAAACCTGAGGGTACAAGCTCTCACTCTACTTTCATTCTTTATACTCTTCCTTTCTCTTCTTGCCCGTATTGAATTCGTTATAGCCTGCCTACACAAACCACAGATGCCAGCCATGGACTTTACATGTGTGTGTAAAATACCTATATACCTGTTCAAAACTTGTACCGGACACCGGCGGACACCACCGGACACGCCGGATGCCAGCCGTATATAAACCGTACATTGCCGTATTTCACCGCACAGTGTCCGTTTTCTATCCGGTTCCTCAATCCGGTGAGGTCTGACTGGGACTTTACGGTCGGAAGACCAGTGCTATGGCAACGACAAAATATATTAATAAAATTCATTTAAAAAAAAGAAATTAAAAAAAGAAATTAAAAAAAAAAAACACGCCCCATCAAAACCTAGCTTTACGCAGCTTCCACTTGTTTGTTTATAACATACGTCAATATACATGAATGAATGAATACATGCGGGTGGCTATAGGGGTTTCGATAATTGTTATCTACTGGAATCAACAAAAATACAAGCAGCGACCTCTGAAATGTCTGTGAATGATTGTTTGTTGTTGTTTTATGTCCTAGCAACATCTAAGGTCATACCAAGACAGGTACCCACTTGTGACAGTACACACTCATGGTGACTTTATAGTGCTGCACCACTGGGAGACGAGGCCGTCAGCACCATGACCTGATATCCCACTCAGTCCCATTATCCTGACATTGTCCTATCCTATTAATGTGCGAGTGCCTGCCTAGGAAGTGACAAGTATCAATTTTTAAGTCATTGGTTTTACTCGACCAGGGTTCGAACACACAAACCCATCAGTTCGGATCCCCGCTCTCCCAAAACAGGAGACGGATGCTCAACTCATTCGGTCATCGCGTCTGGTGATCTGTGAATGAAGGTCGTTACACTAAATATCTCTGAATGAAGGTCGTTACACTATATATCTGTGAATGAAGGTCATTACACTAGGTATATCTGAATGAAGTATATGACACTAAGTGACTCTGAAGAAAGGTCATAACATTAGGTAGCCCTGAGTGAAGGTCATTACGCTCAGTAGCTTATTACATTAGCTAGCCATGTTAGCTTGTTTGTTTGTTTGTTGTTTTACGTCCTAGCAACATCTAAGGTCATATCAGGACGGGGCCATGTTAGCTGTGTTCTATATTTATTTATTAAAGCTGCATAGCCCGATGAAAGCATCACATTTTCAAAAACAAAATACTGATGTAGATTTGAGCCTACACATGTAGCTGAAGCGGCTGTCACACCTCACCGGATTGAGCAACGGACCAGAATTGTCTAGTCCGGTGGTGATAAGCATCAAAATGTATTAAAATGTGTCAAAATATTGCGCTACCAGGTCAATGGCCACTGGACGAACGGACATGAAACGGACAGCCAATTGACGAAACAAACTCAAACCGGACAAGAACCGTAGACGTCAATCCGGCGGCATCCGTTCCTAGTTTTGTGCATGTTCAAAACTTGTACGGACACAAACTGGACATTGTTCGTTTTCTGTCGGTTTCCCCCAATCCATTGAGGTGTGACAGGGCCTTGAGATACTGATGCACTTATTAAGTATTTCTTGCTGAATAGAAGGGCACACATACAAAGTCAATTTAGTAGAAACCATTACTGCTGAAACTCATGGGATCAGAGTTTTGGCAAGCACGCCAAAATTAATTTGACCTATTTACACATCAGAAATCTCCAAATTTACCCATTTTAAATCAAAATTACTTCAAGCTAATCTAAGAGTAAGTTAGATTATAAAGATCAAGCTAATATTTACCCATTTTAAATCAAAATTACTTCAGGCTAATCTAAGAGTAAGTTAGATTATAAAGATCAAGCTAATATTTACCCATTTTAAATCAAAATTACTTCAAGCTAATCTAAGAGTAACTTAGATTATAAAGATCAAGCTAATATTTACCCATTTTAAATCAAAATTACTTCAAGCTAATCTAAGAGTAAGTTAGATTATAAAGATCAAGCTAATATTTACCCATTTTAAATCAAAATTACTTCAGGCTAATCTAGGAGTAAGTTAGATTATTAAGATCAAGCTAATATTTACCCATTTAAAATCAAAATTACTTCAGGCTAATCTAAGAGTAAGTTAGATTATAAAGATCAAGCTAATATTTACCCATTTAAAATCAAAATTACTTCAAGCTAATCTAAGAGTAAGTTAGATTATAAAGATCAAGCTAATATTTACCCATTTAAAATCAAAATTACTTCAAGCTAATCTAAGAGTAAGTTAGATTATAAAGATCAAGCTAATATTTACCCATTTAAAATCAAAATTACTTCAAGCTAATCTAAGAGTAACTTAGATTATAAAGATCAAGCTAATATTTACCCATTTAAAATCAAAATTACTTCAGGCTAATCTAAGAGTAACTTAGATTATAAAGATCAAGCTAATATTTACCCATTTAAAATCAAAATTACTTCAAGCTAATCTAAGAGTAAATTAGATTATAAAGATCAAGCTAATATTTACCCATTTAAAATCAAAATTACTTCAAGCTAATCTAAGAGTAACTTAGATTATAAAGATCAAGCTAATATTTACCCATTTAAAATCAAAATTACTTCAAGCTAATCTAAAAGTAAGTTAGATTATAAAGATCAAGCTAATATATTTATCTCAGAAAATGACAGAAACTCAAAACCATCAAACTATGCAACTTTAAAGTAAACAAATCGTCTATAGATTGGCTTCTGTCCCTCAGAGGAAATAGTTCCACGTGCAAACATTGTGCAGCGAATCGATTGAACAAAGACGCAAACAAAAAAAGGACTATTGTTGCGCTACCAAATGAACTGCTCATGTTAGGCGGGCAGGAAGCGAATATAATCTTGAAATAAACTAAATAAATGTCATGTTTCACAAGGGCGGTAGTGTAGCGGTGACATGACGGAGAATGTATATCATATTCATAAGTATTGTGCTTCTTTTAAGTTTCATTCTCCTTTTCTTCATCCACTGTAATTAAGTTTCATGGAAACTGTAACTGTATATAATGAGGATGTTGGAATAAACATTATTGAATTGAATTGAAATGGACGTGTTGTGGTGACATGAGTTTGATGGTGTTGTGACATGATGGTGAGTATTGTGATGAAAGGGTGGCATGTGGTGTTGTGGTGACATGAGATGGGTGTGGTGCAGGAATATGGAAGTAGGTGGTGTTGTGGTGACATGAGCTGGGTGTGCTGTGGTAACATGGAAGTAGGTGTTGTTGTGATGACATGGAAGCAGGAGTTGTGGTGACATGCTATGGGGTATATAAAGGTGGTGGTCTGCTGACATGAGGGTGTTGGTGGAGGTGACATGGTTTTGTAGTAACCTGAAGAGGTGTGTTGTAATGACATGGGGGTGTTGTTGTACTGACAGAAAGGTGGGTGATGTTGTGACATGAGGTTGGATGATTGTGTGGTGGTGGTGTGGTGATATAAAAGCAGGTACTGTTGTGGTGACATGAAATCATGTAGTGTGGTAAGATGAATGTGTTCTTGAAGATTTATACTGCCTATCATGGATAAGTCTGAATAGACTTGTTTTCACCATTAGACAGTTTGTCGATAGAAAGCCCGTGCCTACACTTTTACCGACCCAAGCGATTTTTAACCTCCCACACCACATAGACATGGTATGAGAGCAACTGGCCTTTGATGACGCTGTAAGTTATACACAGCGGTGGAAATCCAAATTGGCAGAGATGGGGGCACAGGGAATCGAACCACTGACCTTCAGATTAGGAGTCTGACCTAGAAAAAAGTCAGACACTCTAACCACTCCGCCACAGAGAACACCACGGTGTGTTCTGATGAACATACACCGGTGTGTTCTGATGACATGATTGTTTAGTTTTAGTTTGTTGTTTTTGTTACGTCCTAGCAGCATCTAAGGTCATATCAGGATGGGTGATGACATGAAGCAGCATATTATGGTGACATGAAGCCACATGTTGTGATGCATGAAGGCATGTTGTGTAATGGTGACATGAAGGAGGGAAATGTTGTGGTGACATGAATCAGCATGGTGTGGTGACATGAAGCCACATGTTGTGGAGACATAACACCATGTGGTGACATTAAAGTGTATTCTAGTGACATGATGCAGTATATTGTGGTGACATGAATCCACATGTTGTGTTGCCATGAACTTGATGAAGGCATGTGGTGTAATGGTGACATGAATGAGGGAAGTGATGTGGTGACATGAAGCTGTGTAGTCTGGTGGCACAAACCCATATGTTATGGGAACATGAAGCCATGTGTTGTTGTGACATGGAACCAGGTGTTGTTGTGACATGAAGCCATTGTTGTGGTGACACGATGTGATGTGTTGTGGTGATATGAAGCGATGTGTTGTTGTGACATGATGCATTCTTGTGACATGAAGTGATGTGTCATGGTGACACGAAGCAATGTGTTGTGGTCACATGAAGCTGTGTGGTGACATGAAGCAATGTGTTGTGGTGACATGAAACCATGTGTTGTGGTGACATTAAGCTGTGTGTTGTGGTGACATGAAGGTGTGTTGTGGTAACACGAATCTGTATGTTGTGGTGCCATAAAACGGTATGTTTTGGTGACATGGAACTGTGTGTTGTTGTGACATGAAGCCATGTGTTGTGGTGACATGCAACTATGTGCTGTGGTGACATCAAGCCTATGTTATGGGGAAATGGTACTGTGTGTTGTGGTGACATGAAGTCATGTGTTGTTGTGACATGAAACTTGTTTTGGTGACATGAAAACATTGTTGTGGTGACATTAAGCCATGTGGTGTGGTGACATGAAGCCATGTGTTGTGGTGATATGAAACTGTGTGTTGTGGTGACATGAAGCCATTGTTGTAGTGACATGAAACCGTGTGTTGTGGTGATATGAAGTTGTGTGTTGTGGTGACATGAAGGTGGGTTGTGGTGACATACAGATATGTGTCGTGGTGACCTGAAGGTGGGCTCCACTGTGGTGAGATGAAGCTGCAGAGTGTAGTGACATGAAGGTGGGTTGAGGTGACATGAAGCAGCTTGCGGTGACATACAGCCGCATGTTGTGGTGACATGAAGGCGGGTTGCGCTGTGGTGAGATGAAAGCGGCAGGCAGGAGGTGGTGATTGTACACGTTTCGCATATTTCATTAGTGCAAATGGAAATATAATCCTATTGCGGGCACTGACCGTTGGTACCCGGCGGGCAGAGACGGGGCGGCGTGCCGGTACATTCCCACCTGCCTGCCGCATGTAGCACCAACAAATCACCACCAGGGGGATGTCTGTATGTAGCACTAACAAATCACCACCAGGGTATGTATGCATGTATCACTAGCAAATCACCACCAGGGCCTGTCTGTATGTAGCACTAAAAAATCACCAACAGGGGGATGTCTGTATGTAGCACTAACAAATCACCACCAGGGGCTGTCTGTATGTAGCACTAACAAATCACCACCAGGGGGCTGTCTGTATGTATCAGTAACAAATGGCCACCAGGGGGATGTATGTATGTAGTACTAACAAATCACCACCAGGAGCTGTATGTATGTAGAACTAACAAATCACCACCAGGGTATGTCTGTATGGAGCACTAATAAATCACCACCCAGAGCTGTCTGTATGTACCACTAACAAATCACCACCAGGATCTGTCTGTATGTAGCACCAACAAATCACCACCAGGACTGGAGGTCTTTATGCACAGTATATATATGCGCATGGTGTGCAGTCATGTTATGTATACGCACAGTGTTTTTATGTATGCTGCACATGCATGGTGTACACACGCATGGTGTAAACATACCCTTTGTTTTATTTGTTTGTTTAACGACCCTCCAGCAGTTGTAACCATACCAAGCGCATACGAAAAAGCGCATGCGCGTAGGGTCGGGCTGCAGGCAGCCTTGGCAGGTGTGTTCTGCGCATGATCGTCCAAACAATCTATACATAGGATACCTGCTGGTGAACAGCCTCAAAGTGCCAACTCCATATACTACTTCAGTCCGCCGGCATCACACCATTCACGCCGCGGCCATGTTGAAACCAGACCGAGGCCACGTACGCATGTGCGAGGCACCGCTGTATGAAATGCGAATACTTTTTCGTCGACCAAAACCTCTCGAAGGTTTTCATTTTTTAAACTACCATATTCATCTTTGCATACCTGTTTTCTATCAATTAGCCAATTTTCACGAAGATTGGGTGACACTTGCATGGTGATTTTCCCATTCTTTAACTACAATGTGACTGTCAACTTCAAGTCTGTATAGTTATGGTCGTATCATGTACCATGCTGGACTGTCAGCTTAGTTATCTGTGTAACACAGTTAAATAACTAGTCTTAGTAATTACAAAATAATAAAAGCTTCAAAAGGGTTAACATATATTTTAAAAATATATCTATATTTAGAAAGTTATGCAATTTTGAATTTAAGAAAAGATTGGTAGCCAAGGTGAGCGACTTTGTTCACATTGCCTACTGAAATGCATCTGATCATCACTCAATCTTCATGAAAATTGACCAATAAATAGAAAAAAGGTATGCAAAAATGAATATGATAGTTTCAAAAGTTAATATATTCAAATTTAACTCCTTTAATTTCTGTGGTAGTTTATACACATCGGCACACACAGTGTCTTATGGCAATTTCCAATACCCGACGCGTACTCACCATCGTTCTTATGCCGAATTAGGTCACGCGTGAATAGTGTGAATTGAGCCTCACTCCCGCACTGCGCATGCGCCGTGCCACGGACGCCGCTAGATGGCAGGCCGCCTCTCCAGGAGGCGCTAACTGGAGAGGTGGGGGACGGGGGATGGGGGGAGGGGAGAAAGGTGTGGGTCTGCTTCGGACATGTAACTCCCTCTCCCTCCCTCTCCATCACCGAATCCGTAAGAGCGCAGACTTCCCATGCGGACAGTAAGGAGTTTGATTCACGACCGAGTCATACCAATGTCGGGACTCGGCTGAGTCAAACCAATGACTTACAAAATTGATACTTGTCACCACCTAGCCTGGCGCTCAACATTAATAGGATAGGGCAAGGACTGGTTTTAATAGTTCAGTGTCAGGATAATGTGACTGAGTGGGAAATCGGGTCATGATGCCGGTGGACTGCCCTCCCAGTGGGGCAGCACTTTAAATAAAGTCGCCATGATTGCGCACTGTCACAAGTCAGTACCCGTCCTGATCAGTGATATGACCATACATCTTTCTAGGACATAAAACAACAAACAAACAAACAAACAAACAGAACTCGCACTGCAAATGCACCGTGCTATGCCACGGACGCCGCTAGGTGGCAGGCCGCCTTTCCAGGAGACGCTAACTGGATGGTTGGAGGGGGGGGGGGGCGGGGGGAGAGCCAGGAAGGGGTAGACATCATCCATGTACCCCCTTCTCCCTCCATCCATCTCTGCCCTCATCCGGGTCACGTGGGTCACGTGGGTCCTTCAAGTTGACGATGCGGCGAGATGACCAGGCTCTCGGCTCGTTCCTCTCAGCGCTGCGGAGAAGGTTCTGTGGTTGATCGTGCAGCTTGGGTGTGTGGTGTGTGTGCGGAGGGGGGTGGGGGGGGTCTAGGGCGGATAGAGGAGAGGAGTGACTGCGGTCTACCCCGATATAATATAACTGGACGGGTCAAGTGAATGTGACCCCACAGAGTTCCACAGCCCCCACAGAATTGTACAGACCGAAACAGAGGTCCACCACCTTTACAGCCCTTACACAAGCTTACAATCCATACGCAAGCTTACAGCTCTTACACAGGCTTACAGTACTTCTACAAGTCTACAGCCCTTATACAGGCTTACAGTTCTTACAAAAGCTTACACTCCATAACCAAGCTTACAGCTCTTACACAGTCTTACACAGGCTTACAGTACTTATACAAGTCTACAGCCCTTATACAGGCTTGCAGTTCTTACAAAAGCTTACACTCCATAACCAAGCTTACAGCTCTTACACAGACTTACAGTTCTTACACAGACTTACAACCCTCACACAGGCTTACAATACTTATACAAGTCTACAGCCTTTACACAGCCCTTACACAGGCTAACATCCCTTACACAGGCTAACAGCCCTTACATAGGCTAACAGCCCTTACACAGGCTAACATCCCTGTCACAGGCTTACAACCCTTACACAGGCTTAAATACCTTACACAGGCTTACAACCCTTACACAGGCTTACAACCCTTACACAGGCTTACAGGCCTTATACAGGCTTACAACCCTTACACAGGCGTACAACCCTTACACAAGCTTACATGCTTTACACAGGCTTACAATCCATACACAGGCATACAGCCCTTACACAGGCTTACATCCCTTACACAGGTTGACAACCCTTACGCAGGCTTACAACCATTACCCACACTTCCAGCCCTTACACAGGCGTACACCCCTTACACAGGCTTACAACCCTTACACAGGCATACAACCCTTACACACGTTACCAGCCTTACACAGGCTTACAATCCATACACAGGTTAACGGCCCTTACAGAGCCTGCAGGGATCTGAGACAGATCTCACCTGGTCACGTGACAAGCATGCGCGGCACTGCTGCTGCCCTCAGGATATGTTTGGTAATCACATCCGGGTTCTAATGGTCTCAGCAGAGGAGGGGAATGTCGGGTAATACAGACAGAGCGAGCAACCCCCTCCAACCCCCTTTACTCCCCCCCCCCCCAACCCCCTCCACCCATCCCTCCCTCCATGATCGGGTGTTATTGCAGAAGCGCCAAAAACCAGTCTCAACGATCGCACACATTTTTTGGGTTTTTTTGTTTGTAAATATAGTTTATTCATTGAATAAAGTCTTTTGTCAGCGCCGTGGCACTGGTCTTCCAGCCATGTGACAATACAGTTATTTACAATATATGCAGCTAGCCCAAATCAGCTGAAATAACAATATCAAACATTCAAAGACTTACATATGGTATAGTTTGACAATTCACATACAAAAATAGCAGTTATATGTTGTATTCCTACACACCTGATACATACATGTGTATTGATTAGACCTTTACATTACGGAGTGGTTAGGTGCATAGTTTTCCTTCATAGGTTTGTATGCCTACTATGTTGTGAATTGCAAAACTATCATGTTGTTGGAGTTAACATTTTGAGATTATTTCTTTGTTTGTTGGAGTTTTACACCCTAGCAACATTTCAGGTCATATCAGGATGGGTAACGACTTGTGACAGTGCACAGTCATGGTGACTTTATTTATAGTGTTGCCCCACTGGGAGACCAGGCCGCTGGTACCACGACCTGATATTCGACTCAGTATGACCTGATATCCTACTTAGTCACATTATCCTGATATATTGAGTTAACCAGTCCATGGCCTATTCTAGTAATGCCGAGCGCCAGGCTAGGTAGTGACAATTAGCAATTTTATAAGTTATTGGTTTGACTCGACTGGGAATCAGACTCCCGACCTTCCACATGGGAAGTCTGCACTCTACCAATGTGAAACCCCCAATAGCCGACGTTTACCTTTTTTGGTGGGGGGGGGTCATTAAATAAACAAACAAACAAACAAAATGTGCCGTTGTGGCCCCCACTTCCGGTCATCCCACAAACTTCCTATAACTGAAATAAAAGGGAAGAAACAAAATGCAAATTGAAAAATATTTAAAAAACCCACAAAATGCAGATATTTGAGGAAGTTCCTCATTGGACAGAGGGGCTGAGTGTGATGATGTGCCAGCCATGGCATGTTGTCAGTGGCGCCACCTGCAGCTCCCGGGCTACACTAATAGTAGGCCTTGACCCTGAGAAAAGTGGGTCATGGTCAGGGTCAATGGTCAGGGTCCAACCAAAGTACACCAGCAAATATTTCATGCAGACTTAATTTTATTTGCCTTTCGGTCACTTTCACTGATCAGCGAAGTGCAAAGATCAAAGCGGCCAGAAAAGCAGTCGGAAATTTGACAAAATGCAGCTGGGATTCTTGAGTGCAAATGGCTGACCAGTTAAGGAAGGGAAAGTTAGCGAAGGTTTAATGTGTTCGGGGTAAGGACCCTGAGTTATCTGTAAGTGACAGTACGGCGTTAGCTGAAACCAACCCTTAATGGGAGACCTATGAAAGGGAGCCAGGTGCGAGATGGGAATAATCGGCCGCTTGCGAAGATCGAAAAAACTGCAGTGATCAAACAAAACTATTGCTTTTCAGTAGTAGCACCCGCCATAGGCTATTACCGCTGGGCGATCGTGTCTGACCTGAATAGCACAGTCTCTCACTAGGATCACGCTACACGTCGATCACATGACCCCCTCTGGTCCAATCAGGTCCGCCCACCCGACACTGTGTGCCCAGTTAAAGTTGCATAGTCCGATCGTTTTGAATTTCGGTATTTTTCTGAGATAAATATATTAGATCGATCACTAGTATCTACTTTACATTAGCTCAAAGTTACTTTTATTTTAAATGGTAAACTTGTGAAATATTTTGAGTGCAACCATGGAAAATTAGTTTTGGCAAGCTTGCCAAAACTCTAACACCATAGACTTCTGCAGTAACAGGTTCTGTTAAATTGACTCAGTATTGCCTTCTACGCAGGAACAAATGCTTAATAAGTGCATCAGTATCTAAGTTAGATATGTCAAATCAAACCTAGATAATTGGTTTGGTTTTGACAATTTTATATTTCATCGGACTATGCAGATTTAACAACATACCGTGAGTCGGGTGTGGCTCAGGCTTCTTACCCTTTTTGGCAGTTACAAAACTGGATCTTCGTTCTCTGAAACTGGGTATCACTTTTGTGACATGGAAGCTAAACAAAAGTTAAAACATTCCAAATAATAGCAGAAAACATTCCAAATAAGAGCAGAATCCATATTCATATGAAGATTTACATGTTGTGGATATGGCAGAGTGAAAAAAAAGCTATTTCACTTTTTGATTTGAACTTAAACAAATTAAACAATACGTTAAAATGTCCTGTGTAATATGGACATTAAATACACATCCATAACATCATTTTTAACATACACAACACATTGAAACAAGATTTTATTGATTACAGTTAAACAAACAACCTTATGTTTTAAAAGAAAAACGTTGGAAACAAAGTTGAAAAGAAAAGGTTTGTGTAGATTTGAATATCAATATGTAAAAATGTAATATTCACATTTTCACTTTAGCACAAAATGATATAAACATACACTTGATGCATTTTGTGGGATAGATTAAATACATATAGTATTGCTAACTTACATACTTAATAGCAAGCAAGAGGCAACAATAATTATTTGACTTGCTAACAAAAAAAATAATTAAATATTTCCATCATAACATCGACACCAAATATGTGGTACCCAGCTTCAGAGAACGACCTAGTTCCACAACTTCCCAGTACCCACAAGCCACTGTGGTAGGGGGGGGTGATGAAAATGGGAAATATTGCGCCTAGGTTAGGATTCGAACCCACACTTCTTGCATTCCGGGCTAGTTTGCTAACCATTACACCACCTAGGCTCCCTGATGTCATCAACCTATCCACGCCAACTTGTCTATGTGGCTTCTTGCCTGAGAGGTCAGTGCAGATTACTACACTCGTCCCCCTGAAATTGGAATTCTTTGAAATGGTTTGCATCCATAAGTCGTTTTAGTGCTTACAATTACATACATACACAGGGTAGGTTCAACATAGGTTCAACATAGCTTGCATAGGATCCAGGTCACGGAAACTAGTATCATTGGGGTGATGAAAATGGGTAATACCGTGCTGAGAGCAGGATTCGAACCCATACTTGCATTCTGGGCTAGTGTGCTAGCCATTACACCACCTAAGCTCCCTGATGTCACCAGCCCTATCCACACCCACCTGTGTACGTGGCTCCTTGCCTGAGAGGTGAGTTCACACTACTACACCACCATTTTCCAATTCTTGTGCTACAATTTACCAGCATTTTAAAGCCTGTTGTAGGAGATGATACAAGCAAAGGGAACATTGCGCTTAATGGCCCTGTCACATCATGACGCTTCTTGCCGGCGCACCGCCAACGCGCAAAATCACTTTTAATCGTCGAGATACGTCAAACTTTTCAGCATTAGCGCAACGTATTGGTAGCGTGTTTTGGCGTGCCGTCCTGATATGACCTTAGATGTAGCTAGGACGTAAAACAACAACAAAGAAACAAAGCAACAGTTTGGCGCAACGTGTTGGAACGACCCTCACGCGCGTGCGGCGTGTGCCTATCGTTCACATAACGTTATTCTAATGTATCTCGACGGGCCCCTAACGTCGCCATAATGTTAGCACCCGCGCATTGTCGCACGTCCAAAGTTTTGCGCAAACACAAAACTTTGCCGATTCCCTGAAGCGCCCTGCCGACCGTCGCTGTCCATCAATGAATACCAACGCGCGCCTAATGCGTACATAACGCTTCCTGACGTATCCCGATGTTGCGGCAAAAAATCACACATGTCGACGCGCGTTGGTGAGAAGCGTCGTAATGTGACAGCCCCATAAAGTGGCATTCGAACCCACACATATTGCCATTCCAGGACTAGCGTCATGAACATTACATAATCTAGTTCCCCTGATGCAATCACCCTATCCAGGCTTAGTTACCTATGTGGTTCATTTGCCTGAGACCTCTACAAATCTATTAAAATTCTGCAAATATTCATGGGAAATTTCAATCACGGACAATTGGTCTTCCTCATTCCACTGTTCCTTTCCCTATCCTAATAATGCAGAGCGCCTGGCTAGGTAGAGACAATAATCAATTTTTAAGTCATTGGTTTGACTCGGCCAAATTTCGAACCCCCCGACCTACCAGAACTGGAGGCGGACGCTCAACTAATTCGGCCATCGGGTTTGGCCTTTTAAAGGTGTTATTGCTTACTTTTGGGCTGAAGAAAATAGACAAGCACTATGATATATTATGAAATGAACAAACCCTCATGCACTTCACAACCATCATTTTCTCCCCAACTTTCCAAAACCATATCAAAATGTATTTTGATGCAGACGGAAAACATATTTAGAATTTTATTTTTAATTGTCCAGGTTTTCCTGAGGCATACGACCAACCTTGTTACAACTGACATATCCCACAAATCTCCTCGAACACTCAAGATCGTGCTCAGAATCAAAGTTCACTTCCGGCGGCGGGGGACCAGGAGGCGAGTCACAACACATACAGGTGGGTTGGTTGGTTGGTTGGTTGTTGGAGTTTTACGACCTGGCAACATCTAAGGTCATATCAGGACGGGTACCGACTTTGGACAATGCCCCACTCATGGCGACTTTATAGTTAAAAATTGATACTTGTCACTTTCTAGCCTGGCGCTCGGCATTATTAGGATAGGGCAAGGACTGGTTGGCTCGGTGTCAGGATAATGTGACTGAGTGGGATATCAGGTCATGGTGCTGGCGGCCTGGTCTTCCAGTGGGGCAGCACTATAAAGTCGCCATGAGTGCGCACTGTCACAAGTCGGTACCCGTCCTGCTATGACCTTAGATGTTGATGGGATGTAAAACAACAACAAACAAACAAACCTTGCCTGAGACTACTAGTACTACAGTACTGAACCTGCCTTGTGTTATGCAATGGCGATTTGAAACTGAAACTGAAAGAAGGACATGGGTGTCGGAACAGATTTTTAATTCCCTCCCCCCCTGAAAAATCGGGCACTAGTCATGTATGGTCTGGCTCTGAGGCATGTGTCGGAGACTCTTAAATACCCGACCCTCGCAGGGAGGGTTGATCACCTGACCACAGGTGGTGAAACAGTGGTCCTTTATAAATAGACGACCAAACCCCCTACACTAACACTCACTCCCCTGTCGTGGCCGTGAGTCTTGTAGTAGGACAGCAGCTCATCGTTCAGGCATATCTGGCCTCACTACAAATAGGTAAATAAACCCAGCTGCGGCTGTGTAACTTGTCGCTGCCTACACTACACTACACGACACGACACTACACTACACTACACGACACTACACTACACTACACGACACTACACTACACTACACTATATCTACACCATAATCCGACCAACCAGGGACCCCGGATGCTGACAGCCGCTTTACCACTGAGTAGCCGCAAGCCGGCAGTGGCTCCGCGCATGAAAGTAGATCCCAGATCAGCTTTACTGCGTAAGTTGTTACTTGGCGCTGATATATATATACACGACACTCCACTCAGCTGGAGACGCAATACAAGTGGATGCCCCTGGACAGCCTCCTGTTGAACCAACACACCAATGACAGGGACAATGAACATATCTGGACTCACACACATTTTTGTATAGTGATAATCAATGACAGACACACCCCAAACTGAGCCTACTTCAAGGCCTATCACAGTGTGTGTTCAACAAGACAATTACAGACGGGCCCCACACTGAGCCTACTTCAAGGCCTACCAGTGTGTGTTCAACAAGACAATGACAGACCCACCCCAAACTGAGCCTACTTCTAGGCCTATCAGCGTGTGTTCAACAAGGCAATGACAGACCCACCCCACACTGAGCCTACTTCAAGGCCTACCAGTGTGTGTTCAACGAGACAATGACAGACCCGACCCACACTGAGCCTACTTCTAGGCCTACCAGTGTGTGTTCAACAAGACAATTACAGACTCACCCCAAACTAAGCCTACTTCTAGGCCTACCAGTGTGTGTTCAAAAAGACAATTACAGACCCACCCCACACTGAGCCTACTTCAAGGCCTACAGTGTGTGTTCAACAAGACAATTACAGACGGGCCCCACACTGAGCCTACTTCAAGGCCTATCAGTGTGTGTTCAACAAGACAATTACAGATGGGCCCCACACTGAGCCTACTTCAAGGCCTACCAGTGTGTGTTCAACAAGACAATGACAGACGTGCCCAAACTGAGCCCAGTTCTAGGCCTACCAGTGTGTGTTCAACAAGACAATGACAGACCCACCCCAAACTGAGCCTACTTCTAGGCCTATCAGTGTGTGCTCAACAGTACAATTACAGACGTGCCCCAAACTGAGCCTACTTCGAGGCCTACCAATGTGTGTTCAACAAGACAATGACAGACCTGACCCACTCGGAGCCTACTTCGAGGCCTACCAGTTTATGTTCAACAAGACAGTGACAGACGCGGCCCGAACTGAGCCTAATTCTAGGCCTACCAGTGTGTGTTAAACAAGACAATGACAGACCCGCCCCAAACTGATCCTAATTATAGGCCTACTAGTCTGTGTTCAACAAGATAATGACAGATGCGCCCCAAACCGAGCCTACTTCGAGGCCTACCAGGATGTGGCAGGTACCAAGCACCGCTAGGGGAGCAGCAACAAAAGCCTGATTCTAAAGAACAATGCATAATTAATGCGCAGCCACATGAGGGCCAGAGACACATTTGTTAATTTGTTGTTGGTTTATGTCCTAAGGTCATATTAGGATGGGTACCAACCTGTAACAGGGTGCACTCATGGCTACTTTATAGTGCTGCCCCACTGGGAAATCAGGCTGCCAGGACCATGACCTGATATCCCACTCAGTCACATTATCCTGACACTGAGGCAACCAGTCCTTGCCCTATTCTAATAATGTCGAGCGCCTGGCTAGGAAGCGACAAGTATAAATCTTTATGTCATTGGTTTGACTTGATTAGGGTTCGAACCCACAAACCCATGGTTTCAGACCCCCCGATCTCCCAAATCAGGGAGCCTAGATGGTGTAATGGTTAGCACACTGGCCCAGAATGCAAAGAGATGTGGGTTCGAGTCCAGCTCTACGCGCAATATTTCCCATTTTCATCACCCCTCGCGACATTAGTAAACAAAATATTAGTGAAAGAAATTAGCAGTAAAAAAAAACAATAGTAAAAAGTAATAAATTTCAGCAAAGAAGCACTATGAAGCATGGCGAAGGTGATTTTTGGCACTTGGTAGCTTTTCACACCCAGAATGCAACAGCAAACAGGAAGCTGCTGGGCGTAGAGCATGCCGGGAGGAGCGTCAGGGCACCCCCCCCCCACCCTCCCCTGCACTCCACCAACATTATTGATATCCCATTCCACCATAAGCCGACAGGCGGTAATTTCTCTGACAAATAAGGCAATATCCAACCGGCAGAGGCAACTAGCAACTACAGCCTGATTTAGTGTGATAGGAGGGACAGGAGGGGGGGGGGGGGAGTGTGTGGGGCAGCTGTTATTTAGTTCTACGCGCAAACAGTGGGCTTTGTTAGATGAGAACGCTTCTAGATGGTAACTATAACAATGTACACATACAATGCATACATAAGCACCTGTGTCTGCAGTAAGCAACTGTATCTGCAGTAAGCTGTCAAATGTCTACAGTAAGCACCAAATGGCTACGGTAATCAGATGTGTACTATGTATGCAGTAAGCAGTCAATGTATGAGGTAAGCCGTCAATGTCTGCAGTAAGCAGTCAAATTTCTGCAGTAAGCAGTCAAATATATGCAGTAAGGAGGTGTAAAGTCTACAGTAAGTAGTCACATGTCTTAAGTCAGCAGTCAATGTCGGAACTAAGCAGTCAATGTCGGAAGTAAGAAGCCAATGTCTTCGATAAACAGCAGTAAACTGCCAAATGTCAGCAGCAAGCAGTCAAATGTCTGCAGTAAGCACCAAATGTGTACATCAATCAGCTGTGTGCAATGTCTGCAGTAAGGAACCAATGTCTGCAGTAAGGAACCAATGTCTACAGTAAGCCATCAATATGTCTACAGTAAGCAACCAATGTCTACAGTAAGTCATCAAATGTCTGCAGTAAGCATTCAATGTCTGCAGTAAGAAGCCAATGTCTTCAGTAAGCAATCATGCCTGCAGAAAGCAGGCAGTGATGCAATAAAATGTCAAATGTCTGCAGTAAAGAATCAAATGTCTGTAGTAAAGAATCAAATGTCTGCAGTAAGCTGTCAAATGTTTGCTATAAGCCATCAAATGTCTACAGTAAGCCATAAAATATCTGCATTAAGCTGCCAAATGTCTGCAGTAGGTAGTCAAATGTCTGCAATAAGGAGGCATATCTGTAATAAGCAGTCAAATGCCTACAGTAAGCAGTCATGTCTCCTGTAAGCACACATGTCTGCAGTAGCCTTCCATTTCAGCAGTAAGGGCTCAACATATCCTGCAAGAACCCATTTCGCATGTAAGCACCCATGTCTGTAGTAAGTACCTAATATCTCTTGAACACGTGTATGTCCCTCTATAAGTACCCATGTCTGTAGTAAGTACCCAATATTTATGATAAACATGTATGTCCCCATGTAAGTAACCATTTCTCTCTGTAAGCACCTAATACATCCTGTAAATACAGGCGTGTGCACCCAATATCTGAAGCAAGCCGGTAATATCTCATATAAGCACCCAAGTCTGCAGTAAGGACCCAATGTCTTCAGTAGGTAGCAATATATGCAGAAAGCACATGTGGTTGCAATAAGTACCCAATGTCTGCGATAAGCACCTAATGTCTGCAGTAAGCACACAACGTCTACAATAAGCACCCAACACATGCCGTAAAAAAACGAGTGTCTGCAGTAACCATACAATGTCTGCAGTAAGTATACATGCCTGAAGTAAGCATACAATGTCTGTAGTAACCACCCCACATCTACAATAAGCACCCAACGTCTACAGTAAGCATACCATGTTTGCAGTTAGCGCCCAATATATACAGTAAGCACCCAACTCCTACAATAAACACCAAAATCCCTGATGTAAGCACCCCACACCTACAGTAAGCACTCCACACCTACAGTAAGCACCCCATGTCTGTAGTAAGAACCCTACATCTACAGTAAGCACCTCATCTGCAGTGAGTACTCCATGCCTGTAGTAAGCACCCCATATCTACAGTAAGCACCCCATCTGCAGTAATCACTCCATGTCTGTAGTAAGCACCCCACATCTACAGTAAGCACCCCATGTCTGTAGTATGCACCCCACACCTACAGTAAACACCCAACATCTGTAGTAAGCACCCCACATATACAGTAAACACCCTATGTCTGCAGTAAGCACACACTATCTACAGTAAGCACCCCACATCTGCAGTGAGCACCCAACATCTATAGTAAGCATACCACATGCAGTAATCACCAGATGTTTACAGTAAGCACCCAACATTTACAGTACATACCCAATGTCTAGAGTAAGCACACAACATCTACAATAATCACCCAAACATCTACAGTAAGCACCCAAACATCTACAGTAAGCACCCATCATCTACAGTAAGCACACAACATCTACAGTAAGCATACCATGCATGCAGTAAGCACCCAATGTATATGGTAAGCACTCAACATACACAGTAGGTACCCAATGTGTACAGTGAGGCATACCACATCTGCAGTAAGCACCCACTGTCTACAGAAAGCACACCCCATCTACAGTAAGCACCCAACGTATACAGTAATCACCCAATGTATACAGTATGCACCCCACATCTAAAGTAAGCACCCAACGTCTGCAATAAACATAGTGTAACATTTTCCGATATATGAGATATGGGATATGGAGAACTCTGCTATAATAAATTGCAAACTTGTCTATAAAATGGTAAATAGTATATAAAACCAAAGGCATATAAGGTATATGTGGAGGTGGTGTTCTACTACTCCTAAAGGATAGAAATTGTATATTAATATAGTGTAGAGAGAGAGGGTCACTTCTTGACCTGAAGGAGTGTCACTTCTTAGGTGGGACAGTCTTTGGGAAGTTGCCTCACATATCCCCTCCCCTCAAGAGTTATTTATGGATCCATGCCACAGATACAGATCTAACCATGCCTTGGCAACAGGGATATTGAACCCTCATTGGTGGATAGAGGAATGCTTGTTAGGGATTGGAAGATTGGATCATGTGATCACCACCATCTTGTTCTGGAAACTATAAAAGTAATAAATGAGAGAGTCTCACTCTCCTACCTTTCACTCTTTATCTACTTTCCTTCCTTGCCTGTAGTGATTTCTTATTAGCCTGTCCACACCACTCAAACCATCAGCTGTCGGCTTTACAATAGAACATCTGCAATAAGCGCACAATGTCTAAGTAATAAATATTGTCGCCTGTAATTAATTACACATCTACCTGTAAGAACCAGTGTTTCTGGTAAGTGCTACCGCTGTGCGGTTGGCAGCTGAGGGAAACGCCTCAGGTGCAGATACTTGCACCAATTTAATCATGCCCACAGGCTAACGCGCATAATATACCATTGCTCCTACTGATCATGGAGTAGTACGCATTAAAGCTGCATAGTCCGATGAAAACATCAAATTTTCAAAACCCAAACAATTATGTAGATTTTACTCTACATATCTAACTTAGATGCTGGTGCACTTATTAAACATTTCTCGTCACATATAAGGGGATACTGAGTCAATTAATAGAACCTGCTTACTGTAGGCGTAGGGTGCTTACTGTAGGTGTAGGGTGCTTACTACAGACATGGGGTGCTTACTGTAGGTGTGGAGTGCTTACTGTAGGTGTGGGGTGCTTACATCAGGAATTTTGGTGATTATTGTAGGAGCTTGGTTTAGAATTGATGATTTGCCTATGGTGATAGAGTTTTGGCAAGCTTGCCACAATTAATTTAGCACATTTCCATTTCAAATATCTCAAAAGTTAGTGATTTAAAATGAAAGTTACTTCAAACTATGGTAAGGTAGATTATAACGATCAACCTAATATGTTTGTCTCAGAAAATGAGAGAAACTCAAAACTATCGGACTACGCAACATTAACCTCAACAAGCAATGAGACACATTCACAGATGGACGTGGGTAGGATGGATCCACACGCAGGCCTAGACAGTCTAATGATTTAGTCACCCCGAACTGGCAGCCCTGTAGGCTTTAACCCCACATGAGACATGATTGGTTGGTTGGTTGTTGGAGTTTTACGTCCTGGAAACACCTAATGTCATATCACGATGGGTACTGACTTGTGAAACTGTGTACGCATGGTGAATTTATAGTGCTGCCCCACTGGGAAACCAGGCCGTCAGCACTATGACCCGATATCCCACCCAGTCACATTATCCTGACACTGAGGTAACCAGTCCTTGCCATATCCTATTAATGCCAAGCGCCAGGCTCGGAAGCAACAAGTATAAATTTTGTAAGTCATTGGTTTGACTCGGCCGGGAATTGAACTCCCAATCTCGTGTACGGGAGGTCTGCGCTCTACCGATTCGACCACCGCACCCACATGAGATATGGTGTCTACAATTTGTAATATGATCGTTACAATCTTCGAAGTAAAAACATGCAATTTAGCGGTTAGTTGTGTTTCGTTGAAATAATCAAGACCGTTTTATTAGGAACGTGAATGTACAACCACAAAACGGCAAGAATTTTACCCATCGCTACAATAGGTCCAAATAACCACAATAGGTATATGATATTGGATAGGTTACACACGTGTGGGGCTCCTGTTGTAGATTCGTTTAGTGAACACCTTGGTACATGGTACTGTACAGGTTACACACGTGTGGGGCTCCTGTTGTAGACTAGTTTAGTGAACACCTCGGTACATGATATTGTACAGGTTACACGCGTGTGGGGCTCCTGTTGTAGACTAGTTTAGTGAACACCTCGGTACATGATACTGTACAGGTTACACATGTGTGAGGGGCTCCTGTTATAGACTAGTTTGGTGAACACCTTGGTACATGATACTGTACAGGTTACATACATGTGGGGCTCCTGTTGTAGACTAGTTTAGTGAACACCTTGGTACATGGTACATACTGTACAGGTAACACGCGTGTGGGGCTCCTGTTGTAGACTAGTTTAGTGAACACCTTGGTACATGATACTGTACAGGTTACACACGTGTGGGGCTCCTGTTGTAGACTAGTTTAGTGAACACCTTGGTACATGATACTGTACAGGTTACACACGTGTGTGGCTCCTGTTGTAGACTAGTTTAGTGAACACCTTGGTACATGATTCTGTACAGGTTACACACGTGTGGGGCTCCTGTTGTAGACTAGTTTAGTGAACACCTTGGTACATGATACTGTACAGGTTACACGCGTGTGGGGCTCCTGTTGTAGACTAGTTTAGTGAACACCTTGGTACATGGTACTGTACAGGTTACACACGTGTGGGGCTCCTGTTGTAGACTAGTTTAGTGAACACCTCGGTACATGATACTGTACAGGTTACACATGTGTGGGGCTCCTGTTGTAGACCAGTTTAGTGAACACCTTGGTACATGATACTGTACAGGTTACACATGTGTGAGGGGCTCCTGTTATAGACTAGTTTGGTGAACACCTTGGTACATGATACTGTACAGGTTACAAACATGTGGAGCTCCTGTTGTAGACTAGTTTAGTGAACACCTTGGTACATGGTACGTACTGTACAGGTAACAGCGTGTGGGGCTCTGTTGTAGACTAGTTTAGTGAACACCTTGGTACATGATACTGTACAGGTTACACACGTGTGGGGCTCCTGTTGTAGACTAGTTTAGTGAACACCTTGGTACATGATACTGCACAGGTTACACACGTGTGGGGCTCCTGTTGTAGACTAGTTTAGTGAACATCTTGGTACATGATACTGCACAGGTTACACACGTGTGGGGCTCCTGTTGTAGACTAGTTTAATGAACACCTTGGTACAGGGTACTGTACAGGTTACACACATGTGGGGCTCCTGCTGTAGACTAGTTTAGTGAACACCTTGGTACATGGTACTGTACAGGTTACACACGTGTGGGGCTCCTGTTGTAGATTTGTTTAGTGAACATCTTGGTACATGATACTGTACAGGTTACACATGTGTGGGGCTCCTGTTGTAGACTAGTTTAGTGAACACCTTGGTACATGATACTGTACAGGTTACACACGTGTGTGGCTCCTGTTGTAGACTAGTTTAGTGAACACCTTGGTAAATGATACTGTACAGGTTACACACGTGTGGGACTCCTGTTGTAGACTAGTTTAGTGAACACCTTGGTACATGATACTGTACAGGTTACACACGTATGTGGCTCCAGTTGTAGACTAGTATAGTGAACACCTTGGTACATGATACTGTACAGGTTACACACGTGTGGGGCTCCTGTTGTAGACTAGTTTAGTGAACACCTTGGTACATGATACTGTACAGGTTACACATGTGTGGGGCTCCTGTTGTAGACTAGTTTAGTGAACACCTTGGTACATGATACTGTACAGGTTACACACGTGTGGGGCTCCTGTTGTAGACTAGTTTAGTGAACACCTTGGTACATGATACTGTACAGGTTACACATGTGTGGGGCTCCTGTTGTAGACTAGTTTAGTGAACACCTTGGTACATGATACTGTACAGGTTACACACGTGTGGGGCCTGTTGTAGACTAGTTTAGTGAACACCTTGGTACATGATACTGTACAGGTTACACATGTGTGGGGCTCCTGTTGTAGACTAGTTTAGTGAACACCTTGGTACATGATACTGACAGGTTACACACATGTGGGGCTCCTGTTGTAGATAGTTTAGTGAACCTTGGTACATGATATGTAAGGTTACACACGTGTGGGGCTCCTGTTGTAGACTAGTTTAGTGAACACCTTGGTACATGATACTGTACAGGTTACACACGTGTGGGGCTCCTGTTGTAGACTAGTTTAGTGAACACCTTGGTACATGATACTGTACAGGTTACACGCGTGTGGGGCTCCTGTTGTAGACTAGTTTAGTGAACATCTTGGTACATGATACTGTACAGGTTACACATGTGTATGTGGCTCCTGTTGTAGACTAGTTTAGTGAACACCTTGGTACATGATACTGTACATGTTACACACGTGTGGGGCTCCTGTTGTAGACTAGTTTAGTGAACACCTTGGTACATGATACTGTACAGGTTACACATGTGTGGGGCTCCTGTTGTAGACTAGTTTAGTGAACACCTTGGTACATGATACTGTACAGGTTACACACGTGTGGGGCTCCTGTTGTAGACTAGTTTAGTGAACACCTTGGTACATGATACTGTACAGGTTACACACGTGTGGGGCTCCTGTTGTAGACTAGTTTAGTGAACACCTTGGTACATGATACTGTACAGGCTACACATGTGTGGGGTTCCTGTTGTAGACTAGTTTAGTGAACACCTTGGTACATGATACTGTACAGGTTACACATGTGTGGGGCTCCTGTTGTAGACTAGTTTAGTGAACACCTTGGTACATGATACTGTACAGGTTACACACGTGTGGGGCTCCTGTTGTAGACTAGTTTAGTGAACACCTTGGTACATGATACTGTACAGGTTACACACGTGTGGGGCTCCTGTTGTAGACTAGTTTAGTGAACACCTTGGTACATGATACTGTACAGGTTACACACGTGTGGGGCTCCTGTTGTAGACTAGTTTAGTGAACACCTTGGTACATGATACTGTACAGGTTACACACGTGTGGGGCTCCTGTTGTAGACTAGTTTAGTGAACACCTTGGTACATGATACTGTACAGGTTACACAGGCTCCTTAACAAAAGTACACATGTGTGGGGCTCCTGTTGTAGACTAGTTTAGTGAACACCTTGGTACATTGTACAGTACAGGTTACACACGTGTGGGGCTCCTGTTGTAGACTAGTTTAGTGAACACCTTGGTACATGATACTGTACAGGTTACACACGTGTGGGGCTCCTGTTGTAGACTAGTTTAGTGAACACCTTGGTACATGATACTGTACAGGTAACACACTGTGTGGGGCTCCTGTTGTAGACTAGTTTAGTGAACACCTTGGTACATGATACTGTACAGGTTACACACGTGTGGGGCTCCTGTTGTAGACTAGTTTAGTGAACACCTTGGTACATGATACTGTACAGGTTACACACGTGTGGGGCTCCTGTTGTAGACTAGTTTAGTGAACACCTTGGTACATGATACTGTACAGGTTACACACGTGTGTGGCTCCTGTTGTAGACTAGTTTAGTGAACACCTTGGTACATGATACTGTACAGGTTACACAAGTGTGGGGCTCCTGTTGTAGACTAGTTTAGTGAACACCTTGGTACATGAACTGTACAGGTTACACATGTGGGGCTCCTGTTGTAGACTAGTTTAGTGAACACCTTGGTACATGATACTGTACAGGTTACACACGTGTGGGGCTCCTGTTGTAGACTAGTTTAGTGAACACCTTGGTACATGATACTGTACAGGTTACACAGTGTGGGGCTCCTTGTAGACTATTTAGTAACACCTTGGTACATGATACTGTACAGGTTACACACGTGTGGGGCTCCTGTTGTAGACTAGTTTAGTGAACACTTGGTACATGATACTGTAAGGTTACACATGTGGGGCTCCTGTTGTAGACTAGTTTAGTGAACACCTTGGTACATGATACTGTACAGGTTACACACATGTGGGGCTCCTGTTGTAGACTAGTTTAGTGAACACCTTGGTACATGATACTGTACAGGTTACACATGTGTGGGGCTCCTGTTGTAGACTAGTTTAGTGAACACCTTGGTACATGATACTGTACAGGTTACACACGTGTGGGGCTCCTGTTGTAGACTAGTTTAGTGAACACCTTGGTACATGATACTGTACAGGTTACACATGTGTGGGGCTCCTGTTGTAGACTAGTTTAGTGAACACCTTGGTACATGATACTGTACAGGTTACACATGTGTGGGGCTCCTGTTGTAGACTAGTTTAGTGAACACCTTGGTACATGATACTGTACAGGTTACACATGTGTGGGGCTCCTGTTGTAGACTAGTTTAGTGAACACCTTGGTACATGATACTGTACAGGTTACACATGTGTGGGGCTCCTGTTGTAGACTAGTTTAGTGAACACCTTGGTACATGATACTGTACAGGTTACACACATGTGGGGCTCCTGTTGTAGACTAGTTTAGTGAACACCTTGGTACATGATACAGTACAGGTTACACACATGTGTGGGGCTCCTGTTGTAGACTAGTTTAGTGAACACCTTGGTACATGATACTGTACAGGTTACACATGTGTGGGGCTCCTGTTGTAGACTAGTTTAGTGAACACCTTGGTACATGATACTGTACAGGTTACACATGTGTGGGGCTCCTGTTGTAGACTAGTTTAGTGAACACCTTGGTACATGATACTGTACAGGTTACACACGTGTGGGGCTCCTGTTGTAGACTAGTTTAGTGAACACCTTGGTACATGATACTGTACAGGTTACACACATGTGGGGCTCCTTTGTAGACTGTTTAGTGAACACCTTGGTACATGATCTGTAAGTTACACGTGTGTGGGGTCCTGTTGAGACTGTTTAGTGAACCTTGGTACATGATACTGTACAGGTTACAACGTGGGGGCTCCTGTTGTAGACTAGTTTAGTGAACACCTTGGTACATGATACTGTACAGGTTACACAGTGTGGGGCTCCGTTGTGACTAGTTTATGAAACCTTGGTAATTATTACACACATGTGGCGTTGTAGACTAGTTTAGTGAACACCTTGGTACATGATACTGTACAGGTTACACAATGTGTGGGGCTCCTGTTGTAGACTAGTTTAGTGAACACCTTGGTACATGATACTGTACAGGTTACACACGTGTGGGGCTCCTGTTGTAGACTAGTTTAGTGAACACCTTGGTACATGATACTGTACAGGTTACACATGTGTGGGGCTCCTGTTGTAGACTAGTTTAGTGAACACCTTGGTACATGATACTGTACAGGTTACACACGTGTGGGGCTCCTGTTGTAGACTAGTTTAGTGAACACCTTGGTACATGATACTGTACAGGTTACACATGTGTGGGGCTCCTGTTGAGACTAGTTATGACAACCTGGTACATGATACTGTACAGGTTACACACATGTGGGGCTCCTGTTGTAGACTAGTTTAGTGAACACCTTGGTCATGATACTGTACAGGTCGTGGGGCTCCTGTTGACATTTAGTGAACACCTGTACATGATACTGACAGGTTACACACGTGTGGGGCTCCTGTTGTAGACTAGTTTAGTGAACACCTTGGTACATGACACTGTACAGGTTACACATGTGTGGGGCTCCTGTTGTAGACTAGTTTAGTGAACACCTTGGTACAAACAAAGGACTCCTGTTGTAGACTAGTTTAGTGAACACCTTGGTACATGATACTGTACAGGTTACACACGTGTGGGGCTCCTGTTGTAGACTAGTTTAGTGAACACCTTGGTACATGATACTGTACAGGTTACACATGTGTGGGGCTCCTGTTGTAGACTAGTTTAGTGAACACCTTGGTACATGATACTGTACAGGTTACACATGTGTGGGGCTCCTGTTGTAGACTAGCTTAGTGAACACCTTGGTACATGATACTGTACAGGTTACACATGTGGGGCTCCTGTTGTAGACTAGTTTAGTGAACACCTTGGTACATGATACTGTACAGGTTACACATGTGGGGCTCCTGTTGTAGACTAGTTTAGTGAACACCTTGGTACATGATACTGTACAGGTTACACATGTGGGGCTCCTGTTGTAGACTAGTTTAGTGAACACCTTGGTATATGATACTGTACAGGTTACACACGTGTGGGCCTCCTGTTGTAGACTAGTTTAGTGAACACCTTGGTACATGATACTGTACAGGTTACACATGTGTGGGGCTCCTGTTGTAGACTAGTTTAGTGAACACCTTGGTACTTGATACTGTACAGGTTACACACGTGTGGGGCTCCTATTGTAGACTAGTTTATTGAACACCTTGGTACATGATATTGTCCAGGTTACACATGTGTGGGGCTCCTGTTGTAGACTAGTTTAGTGAACACCTTGATACATGATACTGTACAGGTTACACACATGTGGGGTTCCCATTGTAGACTAGATTAGTGAACACCTTGGTACATGATACTGTACAGGTTACACACGTGTGGGGTTCCCGTTGTAGACTAGATTAGTGAACACCTTGATACATGATACTGTACAGACTACACATGTGTGGGGTTCCCATTGTAGACTAGTTTAGTGAACACCTTGGTACATGATACTGTACAGGTTACACACGTGTGGGACTCCTGTTGTAGACTAGTTTAGTGAACACCTTGGTACATGATACTGTACAGGTTACACACATGTGGGGCTCCTGTTGTAGACTAGTTTAGTGAACACCTTGGTACATGATACTGTACAGGTTACACCGTGGGGCTCCAGTTGTAGACTAGTTTAATGAAACACCTTGGTACATGATAATGTACACGTTACACATGTGAGGCTCCTGTTGTAGACTAGTTTAGTGAACCCTACACCCAAAAACACAAATGGATACTGTACAGGTTACAACCATGTGGGGCTCCTGTTGTAGACTAGTTTAGTGAACACCTCGGTACATGATACTGTACAGGTTACACATGTGTGGGGCTCCTGTTGTAGACCAGTTTAGTGAACACCTTGGTACATGATACTGTACAGGTTACACATGTGTATGTGGCTCCAGTTGTAGACTAGCTTAGTGAACACCTTGGTACATGATACTGTACAGGTTACACATGTGTGGGGCTCCTGTTGTAGACTAGTTTAGTGAACACCTTGGTACATGATACTGTACAGGTTACACACGTGTGGGGCTCCTGTTGTAGACTAGTTTAGTGAACACCTTGGTACATGATACTGTACAGGTTACACACGTGTGGGGCTCCTGTTGTAGACTAGTTTAGTGAACACCTTGGTACATGATACTGTACAGGTTACACACATGTGGGGCTCCTGTTGTAGACTAGTTTAGTGAACACCTTGGTACATGATACTGTACAGGTTACACACGTGTGGGGCTCCTGTTGTAGACTAGTTTAGTGAACACCTTGGTACATGGGGCTCCTGTTGTAGACTAGTTTAGTGAACACCTTGGTACATGATACTGTACAGGTTACACACGTGTGGGGCTCCAGTTGTAGACTAGTTTAGTGAACACCTTGGTACATGATACTGTACAGGTTACACACGTGTGGGGCTCCTGTTGTAGACTAGTTTAGTGAACACCTTGGTACATGGGGCTCCTGTTGTAGACTATTTAGTGAATTGGTACATGGTACTGTACAGGTTACACATGTGTGGGGCTCCTGTTGTAGACTATTTAGTGAACACCTTGTACATGATACTGTACAGGTTACACACGGTGGGGCTCCTGTTGAGACTAGTTTATGAACACTTGGTAATGTACTGTACAGGTTACACAGTGGGGCTCCTGTGTGACTGTTTGTGAACACTTGTACATGATACTGTACAGGTACACTTGGGGCTCCTGTTGTAGACTAGTTTAGTGAACACCTTGGTACATGATACTGTACAGGTTACACACGTGTGGGGCTCCTGTTGTAGACTAGTTTAGTGAACACCTTGGTACATGATACTGTACAGGTTACACACGTGTGGGGCTCCTGTTGTAGACTAGTTTAGTGAACACCTTGGTACATGATACTGTACAGGTTACACACGTGTGGGGCTCCTGTTGTAGACTAGTTTAGTGAACACCTTGGTACATGATACTGTACAGGTTACACACGTGTGGGGCTCCTGTTGTAGACTAGTTTAGTGAACACCTTGGTACATGATACTGTACAGGTTACACATGTGTGGGGCTCCTGTTGTAGACTAGTTTAGTGAACACCTTGGTACATGATACTGTACAGGTTACACACGTGTGGGGCTCCTGTTGTAGACTAGTTTAGTGAACACCTTGGTACATGATACTGTACAGGTTACACACGTGTGGGGCTCCTGTTGTAGACTAGTTTAGTGAACACCTTGGTACATGATACTGTACAGGTTACACACGTGTGTGGGGCTCCTGTTGTAGACTAGTTTAGTGAACACCTTGGTACATGATACTGTACAGGTTACACACGTGTGGGGCTCCTGTTGTAGACTAGTTTAGTGAACACCTTGGTACATGATACAGTACAGGTTACACACGTGTGGGGCTCCTGTTGTAGACTAGTTTAGTGAACACCTTGGTACATGATACTGTACAGGTTACACACGTGTGGGGCTCCTGTTGTAGACTAGTTTAGTGAACACCTTGGTACATGATACTGTACAGGTTACACATGTGTGGGGCTCCTGTTGTAGACTAGTTTAGTGAACACCTTGGTACATGATACTGTACAGGTTACACATGTGGGGCTCCTGTTGTAGACTAGTTTAGTGAACACCTTGGTACATGATACTGTACAGGTTACACACGTGTGGGGCTCCTGTTGTAGACTAGTTTAGTGAACACCTTGGTACATGATACTGTACAGGTTACACACGTGTGGGGCTCCTGTTGTAGACTAGTTTAGTGAACACCTTGGTACATGATACTGTACAGGTTACACACGTGTGGGGCTCCTGTTGTAGACTAGTTTAGTGAACACCTTGGTACATGATACTGTACAGGTTACACACGTGTGGGGCTCCTGTTGTAGACTAGTTTAGTGAACACCTTGGTACATGGGGCTCCTGTTGTAGACTAGTTTAGTGAACACCTTGGTACATGATACTGTACAGGTTACACATGTGTGGGGCTCCTGTTGTAGACTAGTTTAGTGAACACCTTGGTACATGATACTGTACAGGTTACACACGTGTGGGGCTCCTGTTGTAGACTAGTTTAGTGAACACCTTGGAACATGTGGGCTCCTGTTGTAGACTAGTTTGTGAACCTTGGTACATGATACTGTACAGGTTACACACGTGTGGGGCTCCTGTTGTAGACTAGTTAGTGAACACCTTGGTACATGATACTGTACAGTTACACGGCCTGTTGTAGACTATGACTTGTAATGTATGTCGGTCCTGTGGGGTCTGTGTTGTTTGTGTGTTGTGTGTACATGATATGTACAGGTACGCGTGTGGGTCTGTTGTAGACTAGTTTAGTGAACACCTTGGTACATGATACTGTACAGGTTACACACGTGTGGGGCTCTGTTGGCTCTGTTGTAGACTAGTTTAGTGAACACCTTGGTACATGATACTGTCAGGTTACACATGTGTGGGCTCCTGTTGTAGACTAGTTTAGTGAACACCTTGGTACATGATACTGTACAGGTTACACAGTGTGGCGGCTCCTGTTGTAGACTAGTTTAGTGAACACCTTGGTACATGATACTGTACAGGTTATACACGTGTGAGGCTCCTGTTGTAGACTAGTTTAGTGAACACCTTGGTACATGATACTGTATGGGTTACACGCGTGTGGGGCTCCTGTTGTAGACTAGCTCAATGAAGGCATGAGTATGCGATAAATAAGTGAACTGACTACCTGCACTCCACTCAACAAGATGCTCAGCTTCACTATCACCTTGGTCACGTGACTATAGGAGGCTGTGGAACCAGTTCATCACTATAATGTAGCACTTAAATGGGTCTCTGCTTTGTATTTCTTTAATTGTTTTTTTATTCGTGTTTTTTTTGGTGTAACCCCCAGCGCCCCCTTCCCTCACCCCATAACACCCTACCCCTGTCTACATCAGAACTTCACAGCCCTGAATTATCTGATAGTGTACCGGGCGCGGTGGCCGAATCGGGCGAGCGCGGGCCTCGCATGCGGGAGATCGGGAGTTCAGTTCCCGGTTGAATCAAACCTATGACTTATAAAATTGATACTTGTAACTTCCTAGCCAGACGCTCAGCATAAATAGGATAAGGCAAGGACTGGTGTTAGCTCAGTGTCAGGATAATGTGACTGAGTGGGATATCAGGTCATGGTCCCAGCAGCCTGATTTCCCAGTGGGGCTGCACTATAAAGTCACCATGAGTGCGCACTGTCACAAGTCGGTACCCAACCTGATATGACCTTAGATGTTGCCATGACGTAAAACTCCAACAACCAACCATCCTGATAGTGTTGCATTGAGAAGAACATACATTTTTTACAATGTATATTTCTCCTGCGACATTGACACAGTGAGAAGTGAAACTGCGGTTAACAAATTATTTTGTTAAATTAATCTACATTATTCCATTCATTATTTCATAAATACAAACTTTATTGATGATTTGACCAAATATTTGTGGAAAGTATGTGGCGATAGTTTAGTAGCTGCGTCGGGCCCGATAGTACCGGCAGTGCCCGCAGGGGGGCGTTATAAAGGAGTCAGTATGTGGGTGGCTGGTTGCCCAGCATGCCGCTGATGGCGTGGGTATCAGGGCATCTGTGGGAACCAGCGAAATCGACACGGGCTAACTAAGAAATAACCGACAGAACCGCACCACTGGGTAACCAGCAGCAAAGGGAGCAAAGGAGGAGAGTGTGACCTGAGAACACAGTAGTGCGACCTTAAAGTACAGTAGTGTGACCTTAAGTACAGTAGTGTGACCTTAAGTACAGTAGTGTGACCTTAAAATACAGTAGTGTGACCTTAAGTACAGTAGTGTGACCTTAAAGTACAGTACTCTGACCTTAAATTACAATAGTGTGACCTTAAAGTACAGTAGTGTGACCTTAGAACACAGTAGTGTGACCTTAGAACACAGTCGTGTGATCTTAGAACACAGTAGTGTGACCGTAAAATACAGCAATGTGACATTAGAACACAATATTGTGACCCGAGACCACAGTACCATGACCTAAGAACACAGCACCGTGACATAAGAACACAGTACCATGACCTAAGAACACAGCACCGTGACATAAGAACACAATACTATGACCTAAGAACACAGCAGTGTGACCTAAAAATTCAGCAATGTGACCTAAGAACACCATACCGTAACCTAAGAACACAGTACTGTGATCTAAGAACATAGTAGTGTGACCTGATAACACAGTAGTGTGACCTAAAAATTCAGCAAGGTGACCGTAGAACACAGTAGTGTCAGGCTCTGATGATGGGTCCATTCAGCACCTTCCCATTTAATATTCATCTAACCACTAAATGGTCTACAGTTTCAAAATTGTTGACATGCCCCCTGCTAATAGGTGATATTCAGTAGCCTCGAGAAAGCAGACATTATTGTCGCAGTGCTGTACAATTGTACCTAGGGAGAACACTTTTTTTTTTAAATGAGCCTAAAATAGCACTCATTTGTTACACAGCATCACTCACTCTTTTCACACCGTCTTTTCTATTATAAAAATTTAATTTCCACATTAATGAGTTAAGTTGTTGTTTGTTTGCTGTTGTTTCACGTCCTAGCAACATCTAAGGTCATATCAGGACAGGGCATTAATGAGTTAAAAAAGTGTTTGTTTTACTGACAGATTCTTGTATCATTCAGTGTGTTGTTTTTTATCCAGCTTATTAACGTAGCAAGTTTTCACTTCTGTACATAACCTATCGTGCCCGATTTTCATACTTGCAAACAGCATGTGTACAAAAGGAATGACATTTGATATGCGTGTTAAGCAAGACAAGTGTATCAAAATAAGCGTTCAAATGCTTTAAAAGTGTTTGTTTTAATCCACCGAGAAATGTTGGAGTCACAGATAACATCGGTAACTTTCGCGTACTGACCATATTCAGAAGTTCTTTTTCTTCTGTGCACAGTGTGTGTGAGTGTGTGTGTGAATGTGTGCGACAGGCCCTGTCCGTGTGTGACAGTGAAGCATGTGTTGCCGCACAGAACACCAGTCATAAATCTACATTTCCCTACCCTACTCACACTCACATCACACTCTCGTACCAGCACCCTCACCCACACGTAATGGGATCAGAGTGGAGAAACTTTCACTACTGCCAGAACCACCAAAGCATCCAAATAAAAACACATTTATATCTGCCTCCTCACACATTGCAATGGTTGCTAACGAAAAGCAAATACTTGTTGTGATTGTTAACGAAACCCAAAAACTTGCAATGGTGGCTAACAAAAACCAAAGGCTTGCAATGGTTGCTAACGAAAAGCAGACTTACAATGGTTGCTAACGAAAAGCAAAGACTTGTAACAGTTGCTAACGAAAAGCAGACTTATATAGGTTGCTCACGAAAAGCGAATACTTGGAGTGGTTTCTAATGAAAATAAAAGTCTTGCAATTGTTGCTAACGAAGAGCAAAGATTTGCAATGGTTGCTATCGAAAAATGAAAGGATTGCAATGGTTGCTAATGAAAAGCAAAGACTTGCAATGGTTGCTAATGAAAATGAAAGGCTTGCAATGGTTGCTAATGAAAATGAAAGTCTTGCAATGGTTGCTAATGAAAACCAAAGGCTTGAAATGGTTGCGAATGAAAAACAGACTTGCAATGGTTGCTAATGAAATGAAAGGCTTGCAATGGTTGTTAACGAAAACCAAAGGCTTGCAATGGTTGCTAATGAAAAGCAGACTTACTATGGTTGCTAATGAAAAGCAAAGACACCAACATGGCGATCATACAATACATATCACACCAGCTCGGTTTCAGTATCGGTAACCTGTAACTGCCGATAGTTAAAGATACCAAAATAATCATTTTAAAACAAATTTTCATTCGGTACATTTAGTTGATTAAGCAGGGGAAATTTCAATCGTGGCCAATTGGTCTTCCTCATTCCACTGCATGTTGCTCTATCCTAGTAATATAATAATGCTCTATGCCAGGCTAGGTTTTGTTTGTTTGCTTGGGGTTAAGGTCCTAGCAACACCTATGGTTATACAAGTATATTTTTGTTAAGTCATTAACCTCACTTGACCAGCGTTCAAACCTCAGGGTTCGAACCTTACGACCTACCAAAATAGCAGGCGGGCGCTCAACTCATTCGGCCATCCATGTCTGGTGCCTTCCCTCAATCAAGGCTTTCCCACACTAAGCTAACCACATAAAAAACAACGCGTCTGTATGTCCTAGCAACATCTAATGTCATATCAGGATGAGTACCGATTTGTGACAGCGCACACTCATACCAACTTCACAGTGCTGCCCCAGGCCATCAGCACCATGACCCGATATCCCACACAGTCACATTATCCTGCTACTATACGAATCAGTCCTTGCCCTATCCTATTTATGCCAAACGCCATGACAGGTAGCGACAAGTATCAATTTTATAAGTAAATAACTTGACTCGATCGCCTTTCAAACTCCTGAACTTGCGCATAGGAAACATGTGCTCTACCAATTTCGTCCCGCTCAGGGCTAGACACTGTAGCGCATGCACAGCATCACCTCAAGTGTGGTGATGCACTTATATAATATTTAGCTGGGTTTAGCCGGAGGCGCAATAGCAAGACTTGAATGGTGATTGATAAGTGCAGACCCTGGGGCCCCTCGCTGGGCAGCAATGGCTGAGGCAGTACGGATCGCATAGCGGCATTAAGAGGATATGCGGGTCGGCTTAGCAGGAGCCCATATTGGGAGAGGCTGATTGCCTTACACACGGCATTTGTTTATATGAGACGCAGATCCGCAGTATGGCACCCAGCCTGCTGCATTCATTTGTGTGAATATGACCCCTGTATTCACAATGGGGACAGCGGTGGGTGTGTCATTGTGTATTCACACTGAATACAGGTGTGACTCACTATATTCACACTGAATACTGATATGAGACACCAATCGCAGTATGGGACCTAGCCTGCTGCATTCATTTGGGTGAATATGACCCCTGTATTCACAATGAGGACAGTGGTGGGTGGGTGTCATTGTGTATTCACACTGAATACAGGTGTTACTCTTTCACTGTAATCACACTGAATGCGTGTGTGACTGTCACTATATTCACACTGAATACATATGTTAGTCTCACTGTGTAGTCACAGTGAATACAGGGGTACACTATGAATTGACACTGAAGACAGTTGTGTGCAACACTGTGTATTCACACTGAATACAGGCGTGATTGTCATTATATTTACACTGAATACCCGTGTCAGTCACTGTGTATTCACACTGATGACAGATATGAGTATCACTGTGTATTCAGACAGAATACATGCGTGACCAGTACTGTATTCACACTGAATACAGGGTGAGTCACTGTATTCACACTAAAGACAATTGTGATTATCAATGTGTACTCACACTGAATAGGTGTGATGTCCTATATTCACACTGAATACAGGTGTGGCGGTCAGTCGGTATTTACGCTGGGCACACTTACTTTATTCACACTGGATACCCCATTCACACTGAATACAACTGAAAATATCACTGTATTCACACTGTCTACATATGATGTTGTTAGAATGTATTCACACTGAATACAGGTGCTGGTGTTCTCTGTGGCGGAGTGGTTAGAGTGTCTGACTTTTTTCCAGGTCAGACTCCTAATCTGAAGGTCGGTGGTTCGATTCCCTGTGCCCCCACCTCTGCCAACTTGGATTTCCACCGCTGTGTATAACTTACAGCGTCATCAAAGGCCGGTTGCTCTCATACCATGTCTATGTGGTGTGGGAGGTTAAAAATCCCTTGGGTCGGTAAAAGTGTAGGCTCGGGCTTTCTATCAACAAACTGTCTAATGGTGAAAAAAAGTCTATTCAGACTTATCAATGATAGGCGGTATAAATCTTCAAGAAAAGGTGCAAATTCACTGTGCATTCAAAATGAATATGTGTGTCACTGTCACTGTACATACATACTGTGCACAGGTGTGACCATGTATTCACGCTGAATAGGGGTGATACTGATTTCACACTAGTACAGCTGAAACAGTGTATTCACACTGAGTATGAGTGTGACCATGTATTCAGACTGAATACAGTTGAGACTATCACAGTGTATTCACACAGAATACAGGTGAGAATGTTAGTGTGTTCACTTTGATTGTAGGTGTGATCATTTTCACACTGAATACAGCTGAGAGTGCATTCACACTGAGTACAGGTGGAAGTGCTTCACGTCCATGAAGTCAACCTGAATACAAGCGAAAATGTCACTTTGATTATAATATTTATAGGTGTGAATGTCAGTGTGTTCAGTCTGAGAATAAGTGTGACAATGTATTCACACTGAATACAGGTGAGTGTATTCACGCAGAATGCAGGTGAGAGTGTACTCACACTGAATACTGGTGAGTGTATTCACACTGAATACATGTGAGAGTGTATTCACACTCAATACAGGTGAGAGTGTATTCACACTGAGTACAGGTGAGAATGTATTCACACTGAGTACTGGTGAGAATGTATTCACACTGAGTACAGGTGAGAATGTATTCACACTGAATATTGGTGAGTGTATTCACACTGAATACATGTGAGAGTGTTTTCACACTGAGTACAAGTTTAACTACTACCTGTCTTCACTCCCACATGGTCACACAGCGACTGTATTCACACCTACTATTGCAGTTCACTGAGGGCGTATTCGATTAATCAACTCGGGTCACCCAAGCCACTGTTTGGTGCATTCACACATCCTACAGATTCGGGTTGAATAAACGAACACGCTTCTCCACGCTCGGGGTGGGAAAAAATGGTGGCTTAATCCACAACTTTTTTTTGTTAAATAACCGATATAAAACTACAGCAAAATACGATTTAAAGTATTTCATGATTGCATAGTTTAGTTATATTTCCATTTCATTAATCTGGGTTATTAAAAAATAAAAAAAGCATTAAAACAACACTTAGGACTTGTACTGGTAGCTGTTATCCTATAGGTACCAGCACAAATGTGACGTCATCGTTCCTAGGCACCCCCAGCCAAGACGTGGGTTACTGGAGTCGGGTCATTTTGCACACAGCGCGTGTATTTGTTGACTCCCCTCGCGGTGTTCGATTTGAAATTCTAGCAACTCGGGTCACCCGAGTCGTGTTAATCGAATACGGTCTGAGTGACCATAACCTTACAGCGCAACAATTTAGACTTAGCCCTGAATCGTTGAACTGGCCACCACAAGCTTGCTCGCTGGTTGCCAGTCGATAGCTATACCACACAGATTAATGGTGTCCTATGCAGTATTGCGTTGATACCACACCACTATCGGACAGAAAGCTTTCGCATATATTTGGGCGATAATGGCAGACATAAGCCTGATTATTTCAACTCTGCGGAGATTTACTAAGTCTTTGACAATTCACAGCAAAATGGAAACGCAGCAGCCACCAGCAGCCTGATCGATTTCTGATTGATTGATTAATTGATGGTGATTTTTACCCCACCTTAGCAGAAGAGGCTATATTCACAGTGCGAATGTGAGTAGAATTTATCCTGTCACCATTATTTTCCCTGGAAATCGAAACGTGTAAAAAGATTGTAAAATTTATTACAAAAGACATTAGTGAGAGTTCCAAGAGGTAATAAATAATACATAGTCCATCCGTCCTCAGGAATTCTCTTTCAAAATTGCTGACGCCTTACAATTTGCAATGAGGTCTCAGATTGCGATTTACATGAACACGATTATTCACATAAGGTCGCAAAATCCACGTAATCAAGCGAAATGTGTTTGAGTATCAGTGGGGACTGACACCTGGTACCTACAGTGGGTGGCTCCCCCCCCCCCCCTTCTTTGGCCCTTTTAGTCAGAATGCGCGACTTAACCAGGAGTGGCCAATGTGGCAGCGGGTGAGGATCACTTGGTCTGAAGCGCTGACTTACATCACCTGCCTGTCGCTTCACCTTCACCCAGACAAAGCAGACAAATAGCTTTGGGCTGACACTAACACGCTTACTGCAGGAGGTGTAGGCAGACAGGCGGTGGCGACACCAGCGGCAGACAGCAGAACCAACTGTTCCTTGAGGGTCGGCCAGCGACTATTATAAGTGAACTATACACCATGTAAAATGGTTGGTTGGTTGTTGGAGTTTTATGTCCTGGCAACATCTAAGATCATATCAGGATGGATACCGACTTGTGACAGTGCACACTTATGACGACTTTATAGTGTTGCCCCACTGGGAGATCAGGCCGCCAGCACCGTGAATTGATATCCCCCACTCAGTCACATTATCCCGACACTGAGCTAACCAGTTCTTGGCCTATCCTATTAATGCCGAGCATCAGGCTAGGAAGCGACAAGTATCAATTTGATAAGTCATTGGTTTGACTCGACTGGGGACCGAATTCCCGACCTTCTGCACGCGAGGCCCACGCTCTACCCGATTAGGGCACCTCGCCCGGTCAGTGCAAGAATCAAAGTTAATACCTGTGAATGAAATTATTTTTAAAAACCATGCGCGCGCGCACGCGCACACAATCCCCATAGGATTAACAATGCCAGAGAATCGCGCAAAAATGTCAGAAGTCAGGTTTCAACTATCCTTGTTGTGACTCTATTATCGCCCATACCAAACACCTTCTTGTTTTAATTCCTAGCAACATCTAAGGTCATATAACAATGAGATTCGAGCAAACCAATTGTTACTATACATCCTGATTCCATGGCATTTTCGTTTAAAGTGGCATAGGTTTTGAGTTTTAGTAAACTTCTGAGACAAATATGTTAGGATGATCATTATTATCCATCTTACGTTAGTTTGAAGTAACTTTGATTTTAAATGGCTAACTTTTCAGATATTTGAAGTGCACATGCACAAAAATAATTTTGGCAAACCCGACAAAACTGTGACAGTATAGGCTTCTGAAGTAACAGGTCCTATTAAATTTACTCTGCGTTCCATTCTATGTGGTGACAAATGTTTGATAAGTGCACCAGTATCTAAATTAGATATGTTGAATCTAATCTAGATTACTGTTTTTGTTTTGAAAAAGTAATGCTTTCATCGGACACTGCAGCTTAAAATTTAATGTTAATCGGTGAATATTAAAAAAATCGCTGAAATCAGCGAAATCGCGGAGATCTTTCAATCCCTGCATATGTATATGAAGTGGGTGAGACTACTCGACCGATGGAAATGCGGGCTGGGCTGATTAGCTCGCATTCTGAAATGCAGGCTACTTACCAGGCTCGCATTTGCCACCATTTGCGGGGCCGGGTTCCCTGCTGTAAAGCGTCGCTAGGAGACGTCAATTGTGACTCTCCTAGCAATGGTGGAAGGTCGAGCGCTCGGGCTCCGACCCATCAGACCTGTTTCTGCACGCTCTGATGTTTTAGACGAGATTTAGGCTTTTATTGTCGAAATTCCAAACAGATTTAACTTAACAAATACGGGAGGGGATATACTTATTGTACTGAGTCGTTATTCAGTGAAATTCATCTTTGAAAGAACTCTTACATTGTTAGGTAGGGTAAGAATAAAGCTGTGAGCTCTTAAGAAGTAATTGGAACGTTCCTTGCATTCTTTACTATTCTCCAGTCTTGTATGATTAACCGCTATGGTCAACCTGATATTGGTATTCGATTGTTCTATAGGCGTATTTAATTGAGGGCCTTCCGCCCCCACGGACTGTATGGAGTCGAACTTCCCACCTCCGGGGATATAGTAGCCACCTTTCTAGCCCGGGTTAAGTTAGCGTGAAGGCGGTCAACCGGCGGCGGGACGAGAGGCGACAGCGGCCCGGCGGCAGGCCCGGAAATTCACATGGAAACAATTATTTATATATTATCACGTAGGCTCGCGAATAGCCGAACAGTTAAACATGTATACATAGTGCCTGCATTAGTTAGGGTTCCCGGGGGTGTGAAACGTGCGCGCGCACCACTCACCCACCAAGTTCCGGTCACGTGGGACGCTGCAAACGTACCTGCAAAGAAGGCGAGGCGAGCATTAAGAACTGACTGAACGAGGAGCAGGGGAACAGGAGACGCGGACAAAGCACCATCATGTGAGATCAGCGGGACACCGGAGGGCAGCAGGTTTGTTTGTTGGGGGTTTTACATCCTAGCAACAAAGCACCAACATGTGAGGTCAGCGGGACGCCGGAGAGCAGCAGGTTTGTTTGTTGGGGGTTTTACATCCTAGCAACAAAGCACCAACATGTGAGGTCAGCGGGACGCCGGAGGGCAGCAGGTTTGTTTGTTGGGGGTTTTACATCCTAGCAACAAAGCACCAACATGTGAGGTCAGCGGGACACCGGAGGGCAGCAGGTTTGTTTGTTGGGGGTTTTACATCCTAGCAACAAAGCACCAACATGTGAGGTCAGCGGGACGCCGGAGAGCAGCAGGTTTGTTTGTTGGGGGTTTTACATCCTAGCAACAAAGCACCAACATGTGAGGTCAGCGGGATGCTGGAGGGCAGCAGGTTTGTTTGTTGAGGGTTTTACATCCTAGCAACAAAGCACCAACATGTGAGGTCAGCGGGATGCTGGAGGGCAGCAGGTTTGTTTGTTGGGGGGTTTTATATCCTAGCAACAAAGCACCAACAGATGAGGTCAGCGGGACGCTCGAGGGCAGGAGGTTTGTTTGTTGGGGTTTTACATCCTAGCAACAAAGCACGAACATGTGAGGTCAGTGGAACGCCAGAGGGCAGCAGGTTTGTTTGTTGGGGTTTTATATCCTAGCAACAAAGCACCAACATGTGAGGTCAGCGGGATGCTGGAGGGCGGCAGGTTTGTTTGTTGGGGTTTTCCATCCTAGCAACAAAGCACCAACATGTGAGGTCAGCGGGATGCCAGAGGGCAGCAGGTTTGTTTGTTGGGGTTTTACATCCTAGCAACAAAGCAACGACAGGTGAGGTCAGCGGGACGCTGGAGGGCAGCAGGAGATCCGGAGTGGGAAGGGGACGGGTGAGGCGAGGCCAGGTGAGGTGTGGTAGGGTGAGGTGAGGTGTGGTAGGGTGAGGTGAGGTGGGATAAATTGAGGTAATGTAGTGAGATGAGGTGAGGTGATGCAAGGAATAGGCGGGGTGAGGTGAGGTGGGGTAAGTGAGGTGATGTGATGCAAAAAGGTGATTGTCGGGGTGAGGTGGGTGCTGCGAGGAAAAGGCAAGGTGAAGTGTGGTGTGGTGTGTGTGTTGTTTTATGTCCTAGCAACATCTATGGTCATATTAGGACGGGTACCGACTTGTGACAGTACGCACTCATGGTGACTTTATAGTGCTGCCCCACTGGGAGACCAGGCTGCCAGCCCCATGACCTGATATCCCACTCAGTCACATTATCCTGACACTGAGCCAACCAGTCCTTGCCCTATCCTAATAATGCCGAGCACCTGGCTAGGAAGCGACAAGAATACATTTTAAAGTCATTGGTTTGACTCGACCAGGGTTCGTACCCATGATCCCATGGGTTCGATCCCCCAATCTCCCAAAACAGGAGGCGGACACTCAACTCATTCGGCCATCCCGTCTGGTCAACCAGGACGTAAAACTCCAACAACCAACAGAGTGGAATGGACACCGAAGCGTCTCCTGACCAATCACACTGCACTTTCGGAATCTTCTCATCAGCGGGTTTTTCCATCCCATTTGTCGCTTCTTATTTTTTTATTTCATTACTAATCGCTTTGGCAAGGTCCTTAGAATCAGACACGAATTCAACTGAAATAGTTTCACCTGTGGTACTACGGGGTGGAGGGGACCAGTGTAGTGGTTTAAAGGAGGCACTGGGTGCAGCTTCTCTTTGCATTGTTCACACTGGGTGGGTCTTCTATTTGCATTGTTCACACTGGATGTGTCTTCTATTCATGTTGTTCAGTGTGTACATCTTCTATTCACGTTGTTCACACTGGGTGTGCCCTCTATTCACATTGTTCA
>JASIRB010003365.1:27619-46354 GCA_030323885.1 Branchipolynoe longqiensis | reverse complement strand
TGTGGATTAACCAGGGTTCACTGTAGTTCCCTTATTGGATGTGGGGAACAAAGTAGTGTGGATTAACCAGGGTTCACTGTAGTTCCCTTATTGGACGTGGGGAACAAAGTAGTGTGGATTAACCAGGGTTCACTGTAGTTCCCTTATTGGATGTGGGGAACAAAGTAGTGTGGATTAACCAGGGTTCACTGTAGTTCTCTTATTGGATGTGGGGAACAAAGTAGTGTGGATTAACCAGGGTTCACTTATTCTCTTATTGGACGTGGAACAAAGTAGTGTGGATTAACCAGGGTTCACTGTAGTTCCCTTATTGGACGTGGGAAACAAACTAGTGTGGATTAACCAGGGTTCACTGTAGTTCCCTTATTGGATGTGGGGAACAAAGTGGTGTGGATTAACAGGGTTCACTGTAGTTCCCTTATGGATGTGGGGAACAAAGTAGTGTGGATTAACCAGGGTTCACTATAGTTCCCTTATTGGATGTGGGGAACAAAGTAGTGTGGATTAACCAGGGTTCACTGTAGTTCCCTATTGGATGTGGGGAACAAAGTAGTGGTGGATTAACCAGGTTCACTGTAGTTCTCTTATTGGACGTGGGGAACAAAGTGTGGATTAACCAGGGTTCACTGTAGTTCCCTTATTGGATGTGGGGAACAAAGTAGTGTGGATTAACCAGGGTTCACTGTAGTTCCCTTATTGGATGTGGGGAACAAAGTAGTGTGGATTAACCAGGGTTCACTGTAGTTCTCTTATTGGATGTGGGGAACAAAGTAGTGTGGATTAACCAGGGTTCACTGTAGTTCTCTTATTGGACGTGGGGAACAAAGTAGTGTGGATTAACCAGGGTTCACTGTAGTTCCCTTATTGGATGTGGGGAACAAAGTAGTGTGGATTAACCAGGGTTCACTGTAGTTCCCTTATTGGATGTGGGGAACAAAGTAGTGTGGATTAACCAGGGTTCACTGTAGTTCCCTTATTGGATGTGGGAACAAAGTAGTGTGGATTAACCAGGGTTCACTGTAGTTCCCTTATTGGATGTGGGGAACAAAGTAGTGTGGATTAACCAGGGTTCACTGTAGTTCTCTTATTGGACGTGGGGAACAAAGTAGTGTGGATTAACCAGGGTTCACTGTAGTTCCCTTATTGGATGTGGGGAACAAAGTAGTGTGGATTAACGAAGGTGGATTGTACTTCCCTTATTGGATGTTCTGAACAAACAAACGAATCCAGGTTAACGAAGGTTGACTGTAGTTCCCTTATTGACTGGTGGGAGAAAGTAATCTGAATTAACGTGGATTGACTGTATGTCCTTTATTGGGTGCTGGCAACAATGGAATCCGGGTTCAACCTTTGTCTTCTCTTTCTTTTGCTGAATCCTTAAAGTTGCCTATTTCTTTTGGGTTTCTGACATTAAAAAAAAGAGAAACATAATAAGTTGACTTTTTGTAATATACCTTACTAAAGCTAAGATTCCATATATGCAGTATGCGGCATGCAAATGGCACGTCCGGCATAGATACCGATGCCATTTCCATTCATTTTTACTCCAAATTTGTGAAGGAAAGTCAAAGTTTCAAGTATACTCTATGGGAAATGGAGCCTCATTTCATTCGCACTCGCACTCGCACTCGCACCGATTGGTCCATGGGTCGATCCACTTGCCGCATTTACATTCTCATTCGCAATCGCAATCGCATTCAGACATATGGAAGCACTACTATGCATTTATATGCTTTTCGACTGGTTGGCTCAGTGTCAGGATAATGTGACTGAGTTGGATATCAAGTCATGGTGCTGGCGGCCTGATCTTCCAGTGGGGCAACACTATAAAGTCACCATGAGTGTGCACTGTCACAAGTCGGTACCCGTCCTGATATGACCTTAGATGTTGCTAGGACATAAAACAACAACAAACATACATATATGCTTTTCCATTTTGTTGGCGCATTCACATTCACATTCACATACCGCATATATGTAATCTTAGCTTTAGTTTGAACTCGTGTTGATTATGATCAGGGGTAACTATGGAGATATTTGAAACAAAACACACCAAATAAATTTTAGCACTAGGGGTGTGGTTGGTTAGTTTAATGTCCTGGCAACATCTAAGGTCATAGCAGGATCGGTACCGACTTGTGACAGTGCACACTCATGGCAACTTAATAGTGCTGCCCCACTGGGAAATCAGGCTGTCGGCACCATGACCCAATATCCCACCCAGTCACATTATCCTGACACTAAACTAACCTGTCCTTGACTTATTCTATTAATGCCGAGCGCTAGGATAGTGAAAACATGCAAGGTTAATTTTTGTATGCAAAATGAAATGCTGGATATAGGCTTTGTTGAACCATTTTCAAAGGAAGCGTTATTGCACAGGAGTACCAAACTGTACTACATGCTTAATGAGTGCACCAGTGTCCAAGTGTTTTGCTTGAGGAAATTTCGACACTTTTATCAAAGTATGCAGCATTAAGTTATGAATGAACTTGTGCTTTTAAAAATATATTGCAATTATGGATACAAATAAAAAAAGAAATTGGCAAAGGACTACATTTAGATTTGTACTTTGATACATGTTGAAATGTTTATAAAACTGCCCCCAAACGATGTGTTGAATCATTACGAAGCCGCGAGTCTCAAGGCGCCCGTGCTAATGAAAGGGTGACCCCCCAGAGATCGGAGAAAGCACATTGGTACTGGTGACACTTTGTGGAAATAGAAGCCTGCAGCCGTACTGGTGTGTGTATTAGGTGTATCCGTACTGGTGTGTGTATTAGGTGTATCCGTACTGGTGTGTGTATTAGGTGTATCTGTACTGGTGTGTGTATTAGATGTATCTGTACTGGTGTGTGTATTAGGTGTATCTGTACTGGTGTGTGTATTATATGTATCTGTACTGATGTGTGGGTATTAGGTGTATCCGTACTGATGTGTGTATTATGTGTATCGGTACTGCTGTGTGTAGTAGGTGTATCCATACTGGTGTGTGTATTAGGTGTATCTGTACTGGTGTGTGTATTATATGTATCTGTACTGATGTGTGGGTATTAGGTGTATCGGTACTGGTGTGTATGTATTATGTGTTTCGGTACTGGTGTGTGGGTATTAGGTGTATCCGTACTGGAGTGTGTATTAGGTGTATCCATACTGGTGTGTGTATTAGGTGTATCCGTACTGGTGTGTGGGTATTAGGTGTATCCCTACTGGTGTGTATTAGGTGTATCGGTACTGGTGTGTGTATATTAGGTGTATCTTACTGGTGAGTGTATTATGTGTATCCATTCTGGTGTGTGGGTATTAGGTGTATCCATACTGATGTGTGTATTATGTGTATCGGTACTGCTGTGTGTATTAGGTGTATCCATACTGGTGTGTGTATTAGGTGTATCCGTACTGGTGTGTGTATTATATGTATCTGTACTGATGTTTGGGTATTAGGTGTATCGGTACTGGTGCGTATGTATTATGTGTTTCGGTACTGGTGTGTGGGTATTAGGTGTATCCGTACTGGAGTGTGTATTAGGTGTATCCATACTGGTGTGTGTATTAGGTGTATCCATACTGGTGTGTGGGTATTAGGTGTATCCCTACTGGTGTGTGTATCAGGTATGGTATTATGTGTATCGGTACTGGTGTGTGTATGATGTGTATCGGTACAGGTGTGTGTAATAGGTGTATCGTTACTGATGTGTGTATTAGGTGTATCGGTACTGGTGTGTGCATTAGGTGTATGCATACTGGTGTGTGGGTATTAGCTGTATCTCTACTGGTGTCTGTGCATTAGGTGTATCCGTACTGGTGTGTGGGTATTAGCTGTATCTGTACTGGTGTGTGTATTAGGTGTATCTGTACTGGTGTGTGGTATTAGGTGTATCTGTACTGGTGTGTGTATTAGGTGTATCCATACTGGTGTGTATATTAGGTGTATCAGTACTGGTGAGTGTATTATGTGTATCGTTACGGGTGTGTGTATTAGGTGTATCCGTACTGATGTGTGTATTATGTGTATCGGTACTGCTGTGTGTATTAGGTGTATCCATACTGGTGTGTGTATTCGGTGTATCCGTACTGGTATGTGTATTAGGTGTATTTGTACTGGTGTGTGGGTATTAGGTGTATCTGTACTGGTGTGTATGTATTATGTGTTTCGGTACTGGTGTGTGGGTATTAGGTGTATCCGTACTGGAGTGTTTTAGGTGTATCCGTACTGGTGTGTGGGTATTAGGTGTATTCCTAGTGGTGTGTGTATTAGGTGGATCCGTACTGGTGTGTGTATTAGGTGTATCCATACTGGTGTGTGTATTAGATGTATCCAGACTGGTGTGTGTGCATTAGGTGTATCCCTACTGGTGTGTGTATTAGGTGTATCTGTACTGGTGTGTGGGTATTACTATTAGCTGTATCTGTGCTGGTGTTGGGTATTAGCTGTACCTGTACTGGTGTGCGGGTATTAGGTGTATCCGTACTGGTGTGTGTATTATGTGTATTGGTACTGGTGTGTGGGTATTAGCTGTATCTCTGCTGGTGTGTGGGTATTAGCTGTATCTTTGCTGGTGTCTGGGTATTAGGTGTGTCCGTACTGTTGTGTGGGTATTAGGTGTATCCGTACTGGTGTGTGTGTTAGGTGTATCCATACTGGTGTGTGTATTAGGTGTATCCATTCTGGTGTGTGGGTATTAGGTGTATCCATACTGGTGTGTGGGTATTATGTGTATCCGTACCAGTGGTGTGTGTATTACCTGTATATGTACTGGTGTGTGGGTATTATGTGTATATCTACTGGTGTGTGAGTATTAGGTGTATCCATACTGGTTTGTGGGTATTAGATGTATCTGTGCTGGTGTACTGGCATTAGGTCTATCTGTACTGGCATGTGGGTATTATGTGTATCTGTACTGGTGTCTGGGTATTAAGTGTATCTGTACTGGTGTGTGGGTATTAGCTGTATCTGTACTGGTGTGTGGGTATTAGCTGTATCTGTACTGGTGTGTGGGTATTAGCTGTATCTGTACTGGTGGGTGGGTATTAGCTGTATCTGTACTGGTGTGTGGGTATTAGCTGTATCTGTACTGGTGGGTGGGTATTAGCTGTATCTGTACTGGTGGTATGTGGTTATTAGGTGAATCCGTACTGGTGTGTGGGTATTAGCTGTATCTGTACTGGTGGTATGTGGTTATTAGGTGAATCCGTACTGGTGTGTGGGTATTAGCTGTATCTGTACTGGTGGTATGTGGTTATTAGGTGAATCCGTACTGGTGTGTGGGTATTAGGTGTATCTGTACTGGTGGTATGTGGGTATAAGTGTATGTGGGCATGTGGGTATATCTGTTCTGGTCATGTGTGGGTATTAGGTGTATCCATCCTGGTGGTGTGCATTAGGTGTATCTGTACTGGTGTTTGGGTATCATTTGTTCCCGTCCTGGTGGTGTGTTGGTATTAGGTGTATCCATACCAGTGATCTGTGTATTACGTCTATCCGTACTGGTGTGTGGGTGTACTGTGTATCTGTACTGGTGGTGTGTGGGTATTAGGTTATCCGATTGGTGGTGTGTAGGTATTAGGTATAGTGGTATTGGTGGTGTGTGGGTATTATGTATAGTGGTATTTGTGGTGTGTGGGTATTAGGTATAGTGGTGTTCATGGGGTGTGGTATTAGGTATAGTGGTGTTGGTGGTGTGTGGATATTAGGTATAGTGGTATTCGTGGGGTGTGGGTATTAGGTATAGTGGTGTTGGTGGGGTGTGTGTATTAGGTGTAGTGGTATTGGTGGAGTGTGTGTATTACATATAGTGGTATTGGTGGTGTATGGGTATTAGGTATAGAAGTATTGGTGGGGTATGGGTATTAGGTATAATGGTGTAATGGCCCACGGCCCTCCGACTCCGACACTGCCACGCACACACGGAAGAACGCCAAGATTCAATGACAGTACGCTTCAACTTGGTTTATTAAACCAATCTGGTCTCCGCGGCTTCAACAGTCGACTGACCCGCCCCCTGACTCGCCAGATCCCACATCGACTCTATAGGTTGGATGGGGGGGTGAGCTAGCCCCACGCAGTAGAGGGCAGCCCAGTCGGGGTCTGCCCTGAGGCTAGCCTGCCGCCACCTAGCGCAGTTCAGTATTATGGGAATGGACCTGATTGTTTTCTTTGAAGAGATTATCAAATATTTCAGGGAGGAGGCCATTCTTTTGCTTGTAAACAAATTTTGCAATGTATATTTTATAAATGTCAGTTACCATAAGTAAGTCCAGGTCTTTATGAAGTGATTTAGTTGGGGTGAGATAGTCTTTGCTATACAGTATTTTCAAGGCTCTGTTTTGTTGTGTCTGTACCATTTTTAGGGTTGATAATTTGGCTCTCCCATACACCTCTATACCATACTGGATTTTGGAGTAAACGTATGCATAGTATAGTAATTTTCTATTTTCCTCATGTACCCGTCGTCTGATTATTTTAAATGAGTTAGCCATTTTAATTATTGAATTATTTAAGTTATCAATATGTTCATCCCAGTTGAGGTTCTCATCTAGAATTATACCTAGGTATTTCACAGAAGGGACTCTCTTTCTTGTGTTATTGTATATCTTTACGTTGTTTAGGTAATCAGGAATGGTTGTACTTCTGCTTTTAAATATTGTGTAGCATGTTTTGTTCAGATTTACTGTTAATTTGTTATCATTGCATCACGTAAATATATCTGAAAGGAATGTTTTAATTGAATGTTTTAGTTGTTTGGGTGAATTTGAGGTTATGAAGCCATTGGTATCATTTGCAAATAACCTTGCTTTGACATCTTGTTTTGTACAGTTGACTATATCATTTGTGTAGATCAAAAATAGGAGAGGTCCCAGGACAGAACCTTGGGGGACACCATTGCTGATTGAGTTTAGCTTGGATCGTTTACCGTTTATGTATGTAAATTGCTTTCTATTGCTTAGGTAACTCTCAAACCATTTAAGTCCCTGGCCTCGAATTCCGTTGTGCCTAAGTTTTGAGAGTAAGATGTCATGGTCTACGGTATCAAATGCTTTGCTCAGGTCTAAGTAGAATCCTGCAACATGCTTCCCATTTTCAAGGTCTTGAAGTATATTGTCTAAGATTTCAGTCAGAGCCATTATTGCTGAGTGATTCTCTCTAAATCCAAATTGGTATTTTTATAATATTTTGTATTTGTTAAGAAATTGGTAAACTCTTTTGTACATTAGTTTCCATTAATTTGTTTAGGGTACTGAGTAGGCTGATTGGCCTGTAGTTATCAACTAGGTATTTCTCATTTTTCTTATGGATGGGTATTACTTTTGCAACTTTGAAATTTTCAGGAACAGTAGCATTTTCAAATGATAGGTTTATTATGTGGGAGATAGATGGTGTGAGTAGAGTGTCACACTCTTTGATTATTTTTGGCGAGATATTGTCATGTCCGCTTGACTTATTAGGATTTAGTTTCTTTATTTCTTCTAGGGTTTCTTGTTCATTGGTGGGACTAATAAAAAAAACTATGTGAATTTAGGTGTTTAAGATATTGCTTGTGTGCTATGCTATTACTGGTGTGTTTTGCTGCAAGTTTTTCACCAATTGAACAGAAGTGTTCATTTAATGTGCTGGCGATATCTTCATTGTTTGTCATTGTTTTATTGTTATAGATTAGTTTGTCAATTTAATTTTTCATTTTTGCTTTATGTGGGTTGATGATGTCTCCAAAGATTTTCCAGAGGGTATAAAGATTTTGCTTCTCGTTACTGACTAGTTCTTTATAGTAGCCTTCCTCTGCTGATCGTAGACAAGTGATTAGTATATTCTTATATTTTGTGTGTTTTATTCGGTTTTCAGCTGTTAGGTTGAGTTTGTATGTTTTGAAGTATCTATCTTTTACTGCTATACAAGTTTTAAGGCTTGATGTGATCCATCTTTTATCTTTTGCTCTTTGTCTTGACAGTTTTGTTAGTGGGAAAGCTGCATTAAATGCTGTGTTATAAATCTGGTAGAAGATGGTTAGGGCTTTGTTTACTTCGGTTGCTTTGTAGTATTCTTTCCAGTCTGAGGTTTCAATAAGGTCTTTGAATTTAGCCATGTTTTCCCCCCCAAATATTCTAATAATGGGTCTGTCCTGTTTTTTAATGGGGTTGTGAGATTGAATTGTTATAAAGTTGGGTAGATGGTCAGTGATATCGCAGTAAATATTTCCTGTGGATATATTCTGATTACTTTTTATTACATTGGCATTTATTAGTATATGATCAATAAGTGAAATTTGGTAGTCTACTATTCTGGTTGGTAATGTGATGGTGGGGATGAAGCTTTGCTCAAGTACTGTTCTAAAGAAGTTATTGACATGGTTATTCTGTTTTATTTTTAGTCCATCAATGTTTAGGTCCCCTGTTATTATGCACTTTTTGTTTTCCAAATTAATTTTCTTCATGTTTTTTTCAAGTTGTTCAGTGAAGTGTTTGAGGCATTCAACACTACTGCCTGGGTGTTTATAGATGACCCCTATTATGTAGTCATCCTTTTTATTTGGAAAGTTAGTTTCAAGCCATATGTTTTCTATTTCTAAGTTTTGGTTATTGATCTGTTGGGGCTCGATGATTAGGTCATCTCTGTCAATTACTTTATATATATTCTTGTATATTAGGCATACTCCTCCTCTAGAGAGTCTAGGTGATTTGTGTTTAAATTCATATCCAAGTTTGTTCAGTTCCTTTTCTCTATTTAGTATGTTTTTGGTTCCTATTTCAGACAGTGCTATCAGATCTAAGTTATCACCTAGTGATGAGATTAATGCTAGAAGTTCTCCAAAGTGAAGGTCTAAACTCCTGATATTGTGATGAATTAGTTTGAAGCTGTTGTCTGGCTTGTTATTCCTGTTTATCTTACAAAGCTTTTCACAGGTATAATATTTGCAGTTGTTTGTTAGTAAGTTGTCAGGCACCAGCGAATTAATATAGTTAAGAAATTTGTTGTCGTTTAGGCAGGACTTAATGTAACTTTCAGCAGTTTCAAGTGTTGTGTGCAATTCAACATTTGTGGTGTTACTAAATGGTAGGATTGAGAGGGTTGTACTGTTTTTAGACATGTGTGGGTTTTGCATGGACTTTCCTAAAAGGAACTTTCTGGTGTTGGTGGTTGTAACCATTTACTTTAAGAATATACTAGGTACTTGTGTACACAATGGGTTTTGCAGGTTACCAGGTATGTAATCTACCAGGTGCTAGTTGAGTTGTTCAGCATCTACATACAATAGATGACTGCAATCACATAGAGTGAATTCAGGCTACAATATTTTACGGTAGCATACAATTGACTACAAACGTGTGCAATGAGTTAATAATTACGACAACATACAATGAGTCACAATAGCATACAGTGAATCAAGATGACATTAGACAAGGGTTCATACAAATGCAAACACAATTGAGTAAGGGTTCATAAGATGATGTTCAGACTCAGGATCCAATAATATACGATGATCCAAGTTCTCTGAGTAGAATAATCTAAAATGGTTCAAGAATACTCTTGACTAAATGTTTGTAGAATGAGATTCAGTCTGACAGATTATTAGTCTCTGCCTATCTGAGTTAGGCTGTATGTCATTAATTAGCAAATGACAAATGTTCACAGCAGTAGATGCTATGGGTAGTGCAATATGCAATGTTACGCGTTTGTTGATCATGGCCATGTTTAGTTGTCAAATTTGGAGGGGTGGTTCTTTATATGGTTCTGGGTTGTTACTTGTATTATTTCTTTGTTATCATTAGGACTAGATTGTGAATATGCAATGTTATGTGCTAAGTTTATATGGTGTGCATTATGATATACTAAGTTTAATTTCATTTTGACCAACTAGGGTTTCAGTTTTATAGTCTTGTTGTGTTGTATTTGTAATGATGTAATCGTCTCTTTAACTTGAGCCTCGTTTACTCGAGACTGCCCACAACTGTCAGACACAGATGGGCACTGACGGACACTGAGAGACATGGATAGAGGGAGTGCACGTGACTTCATCACTCAGCGGTTAGCCATCTTGGATTACACTTAATACCACCTTTGGTGCCCCTGTCTTATACCAAGAACACTACGGCCACCACTAGGCCAACCTATAGTCAGGGCCGCCGAAGTATGTGGCGCCACCTAGCGGGTACTGCCCAAACCTTTCTAATTCTTTGACAAAGCATCCAGTGTCAACATACTGCGCTTTAGCAATGATGTGAGGCTACATGATTAAAAAAATACTTGCCCTCCATTAAAAAACTCTTTTCCCCCAACTTTTGAGACCAAGCTGCTCAAAACAGTGACAAATAAACCAACAAATCAGTAATTAACACAATGTAAGCACTTTCAAGCCTTTCATATGTAATCCAATATGGCCAACGGAAGTTGTCTCGTGATGTCATTACACCCCCTCTATAGACACTGAAAGATGCTGAAAGACAGATTGACACTGATACAGTGACAGGCACTGAGAGATATGGGCAGACACTGACAGACAGTGACAGGCACTGAGAGATATGAGCAGACACTGATAGGCAGTGGCAGGCACTGAGAGATGGATATACACTGAAAGATGCTGACAGACATGGACTGACACTGAGAGAGTGACAGACAGTGACAGACATCAAGAGACACGGATTGACACTGAGAGACAGTGACTGACACTGAGAGACAGTGATTGACACCGAGAGACAGTGACTGACACTGAGAGACAGTGATTGACACTGAGAGACAGTGATTGGCTCTGAGAGACAGTGATAGACACTGAGAGATAGTGATTGACACTGAGAGATTGTGATTGTCACTGAGAGACAGTGATTGTCACTGAGAGACAATAGTGATTGTCACTGAGAGACAGTGACAGGCACTGCCAGATGCTGAAAGACATGGACAGATACTGACAGAAAAAGATTGACACTGAGAGGCAGTGACAGACACTGCCAAAGTCTGAGAGAAACTGACCGAGACTGACAGGTATGGATTGACAATGAGAGTGACAGACAGTGAGACACAGACAGACACATATTGACATTGAGAGATAGTGACCGACATTGACATACACGAACATACACTGAGAGAGACGGATTGACACTGAGAGACAGTGACTGACACTGGCAGATGCTGAGAGACATGGACATATCCTGACAGATATGGATTGACATTGAGAGATGTTGACAGGCAGTGACATAAACAGATTTACACTGAGAGACAGTGACATGCACTGAGAGATACAAATTTACACTGAGAAAGTGACAGGCACTGTTAGCCACATACACATACGGGCAGGCAGTGACAGACACTGACTGCCACAGACATATACGGGCAGGCAGTGACAGACACTGACGGCCTCATACATATACAGGCAGGCAGTGACAGACACTGACTGCCACAGACATATACGGGCAGGCAGTGACAGACACTGACTGCCACAGACATATACAGGCAGGCAGTGACAGACACTGATTGGCACTGAATAACATGGCCAGACGCTGACAGCCACTGATAGCCACATATATATATACAGGCACGCAATGACAGGCACTGACATACACTGATGGCCACATACATATACAGGCAGGCAGTGACAGACACTGACTGCCACAGACATATACAGGCAGGCAGTGACAGACACTGATTGGCACTGAATAACATGGCCAGACGCTGACAGACACTGATAGCCACAGACATATACAAGCACGCAATGACAGGCACTGACATACACTGATAGCCACATACATATACACGCAGGCAGTGACAGACACTGACGGCCACATACATATACGGGCAGGCAGTGACAGACACTGACGGCCACAGACATATATGGGCAGGCAGTGACATACATTGATATCCACATACATATACAGGCAGGCAGTGACAGACACTGATAGCCACATACATATTACAGGCAGGCAGTGACAGACCCTGACGGGCATAGACATATATGGGCAGGCAGTGACAGACACTGATGGCCACAGACACATACGGGCAGGCAGTGACAGACACTGATAGCCACATACATATACAGGCAGGCAGTGACAGACACTGACGGCCATGGACATACATGGGCAGGCAGTGACAGACACTGATGGCCACAGACACATATATGGGCAGCCAGTGACAGACACTGACTGCCACAGACATATACAGGCAGGCAGTGACAGACACTGATGGCCACAGACACATATGGGCAGGCAGTGACAGTACCAAACAGGCACCGAGAGACTTCTGTGTCAGTCAACATGACAGCATTCAAAATGTGATTGTGGTCAAAGTGTGACAGCAGTTAAAGGTTGATTGATATCAGTTATAGTATGGCAGCTGTCAAAATGTGACAGCTTTCAAAATGTGACAGCTGTCAAAATGGCAAAGCTGTCAATATTTGAAATTGCCAAAGCATGACATTAAGGAAGGTATAACAGCAGTCAATGTGATAGCAAAATGTCCAGATTTCCTACAATTGTTGCATTAAAAATCTTTAAAAAAATCTTGTTTTAACCTTTGCCAGGTCCGGACGCGGTGGTCGAATCGGAAAGAGTATACACAGGCTTCCCGTGCGGAAGGTCTTCTCCCCGTGTTATCTCAGAAATTACATTAGACAAATCTGTTAAAAACACTTTTATTCTGAATAAAACAATGTTGGTCTGTTACACAATTGCACGCCCGTGTATTTGTGTAGGCATTCGCTCCTCAACATATGGCTCATTTGCATAACTCGCAGTTCAGCCAATCACAGCACAGAAAACTGTAACAATGCAAACGCTACAAATAAGGTTCACCCCAACTTTATTTGTCACGTGACCGTTTGTAACCTTACCGGACGTGGTGACCCAATCCATAAAGCGCAGGCTTCCCGTGCGGAAGGTCGGCAGTTCGAATCCCGGTCGATTCAAACCAATGATTTATAATAATAAAATTGATACTTGTCGCTTCCTAGTCTGGCGCTCAGCATTAATAGTATAGGGCAAGGACTGGTTGGCTCAGTGTCAGGATAATGTGACCGAGTGGGATATCGGGTCAGGGTGCCAGTGGCCCGGTTTCCAAGTGGGATAATGTGACTGAGTGGGATATCGGGTCATGGTGCCAGTGGCCTGGTTTCCCAGTGGAGCAGCACTATAAAGTCACCATGAGTGTGAACTGTCACAAGTCAGTACCCATCCTGATATGACCTTAGATGTTAGGGCGTAAAACCCAAACCAACAACCGTTTGTACCCATGATAGAGCAATACTATCGGAGTGGCAAAGGTAGTTAGTCACTTATATAAATACCGTATAAGGAGTATAATATATTATATGTATATAAAGGTCGGAATTAACATTTGCTAATAATATTTAGCTGGGCATAGGGCCCGATATTTGTATTTCGATATTGTCCAATCGTTGGCCGGTACCCACGAGCCCGGGACTGCCATATAGTGGTGCCAAACAGCGGATTCGGCCGCCGGACCGCCATATTGGTTCATTGTTGGCCCAGATTTCAAACTTTAACTGGTAAGCATCTAATTGCTAGCCAAGACAGCAATAAAGACTGTCCATCCCAATCCAAGTACGCTTTCTTCCTTTGTTTAGATGTAGTCAAATTTATATGTCCCAATAGACGCACACTGCATGAGTGCAGACACATGGATGCACGTCTATTCAAAGTTAAAGAATTTCATGGATTTGTTTTTATCATGCCTCTGAAATAAAGTGGAATTGTCTTATTTTATGTGCATTCAGTCTGAATATGATCGTAAATTTTTATTTGTTTTGTCTCTGAAATAAAGTGGGATTGTCTGAATATGATCGTAAATTTGTGTGTGCTTTCAATCTTGAAATGGGGGGTGTGCTTCTATTGGGTAGCGTGCTTCTATTGGGACATATACGGTATATATATATTTAAAGATGAGTAATAACTAACATTGCTGCAGTTCTAGACATTCGGGGCTTTTAATATTGATACGAAAAGACTGGCATTGAACAGAAGCTCAGTGTTGATGTTGACAATGTTTGACATTCCTGTACCGATTTTATTTATCCCACTTAGTGTGAATATATATACTTTTCTCTGGAGAAATATCATTGTGTTTGATCCCTTTTAAAAAAAAACTGTGTATGCTTAACTTTACCAACTGTTTCTGTTGGAAATAAAATGTACTGGAGTATTTGTTGTCTATAATTATCCCATTATTTCATTTATCTTTTGTTTGTTTGTTTAACGACCACCCCACACAAAAGAAAGGCTATTGTGGGTCATACAGCGGTTAAACATAACGGAGTAAAAAAATTACATTTCAGACAGGTAAAATAGAGCATACAAATGTATGCCAAAAAAGCATACAACTGTGGTAAAATCACAAGTGGTAAATGATATTTCATTTATCTTTTGTTTGTTTGTTTAACGACCACCCCACACAAAAGAAAGGCTATTGTGGGTCATACAGCGGTTAAACATAACGGAGTAAAAAAATTACATTTCAGACAGGTAAAATAGAGCATACAAATGTATGCCAAAAGAGCGTACAACTGTGGTAAAATCACAAGTGGTAAATGATATTTCATTTATCAGCATATTACTATATAAATCAGTTGTAATAATATTTGTAGTATTTATTTATCAGACTTAGTGTGAGTATGCCAAAGTTCATTTCTGCAATATTAATGTTTGATTAATACCGTTATTCTGAAATCTGAAGAATTATGAAAAATTCTTAATTTCAAAATATAAATTTCCTCAAGGATTGCAGATAAGGGGTTGTGGACCTGTGTATACATATTTTTATACTGTTATTTAATTATTTATTACGGTGGATTATATTGTATTATTACAATGTCCATAATACATCTCTCTTTACGTTAAATTTTATATTCTGATAAACTTAATTATATAATGTAAATACCATATTCTTGCGGGTTAACGCCCTGGCTGTTTAAATTGACAAATCACTGAAGTGGAGGGTGAGCGTTTACCCACACAAGGGTGTTTAAGGGGTGGGCGTTTACAAAATATTGGCCAAGTGGGGGGTGGGCATTAACTCACACATGGGCGTTAACCCACGAGAATTCGGTATATAATTCTTTAACATTTGCATAGACTTCCACTTCTCTATGAACAAGTAATATAGTCTAAAATCATTCTTCTTAAAGATTTGAATATAATACAATTCAAATATGAATATGAATATTATTAAAGGGTCCCAAATACCTGGAAGGTTGTTCACGTTGCTGACACGAAACACCGCGATGCGTGCAAAACAAGGGCAGTAGTTACTGCCTGTAGTAGTAACATTACTGCCCTGTAGTAGTAACATTACTGCCCTGTAGTAGTAACATTACTGCCCTGTAGTAGTTACATTACTGCCCTGTAGTAGTAACATTACTGCCTTGTAGTAGTACCAATGCCCGGTAGTAGTAACATTACTGCCCTGTAGTTGTAGCATTACTGCCTTGTAGTAGTACTACTGCCCGGTAGTAGTAACATTACTGCCCTGTAGTTGTAACATTACTGCCTGGTAGTTGTAACATTACTGCCCTGTAGTAGTACCAATGCCCGGTAGTAGTAACATTACTGCCCTGTAGTAGTAATACTGCTGCTCTTTAGTAGCAACATTACAGCCCTGTAACAGTATTACTACTGCCCAGTATTAGTAAAATTACTGCCCTGTAATATTACTACTGCTCACTAGTAGTAATACTTATTACTGCCTTGTAGTAGGAATATTGTTGTCCGGTAGTATTACTACTTCCCTGTAGTATTATTACTGCCTTGTAGAAGGAAGTTACTGCCCTGTAGTATTACTACTGCCATACAGTAGTAACACTTCTACCATGTAGTATTACTAATGCCCTGTAGTAGTCCCACTACTGTCCTGTACTATTACTACTGCTCTGTAATAGGAACATTACTGCCCTGTAGTAGTATTACTACTGCCATGTCATAGTTACATTACTGCTCTGTAATAGTTACATTATTGCCCTGTAGCAGTATTACTACTGCCCTATAGTATTAACATTACTGCCCTGTAGTATTAGTACTGCCCTGTAATAGTAACATTACTGCCTTGTAGCAGTATTACTACTGCCATCTAGTAGTATTACTACCCTGTACTATTACTATTACTCTGTAACAGGAACATTACTGCCCTGGAGTAGTATTATTACTGCCCTGTAGTATTACTACTGCCTGTAATAGTAACATTACTGTCTTGTACAATTACTACTAGTACTACTCTGTAACAGAAACATTATTGCCCTGGAGTAGTATTACTACTGCCCTGTAGTATTAGTACTGCCCTGTAATAGTAACATTACTGCCCTGTAACAGTATTATTACTGCTCTCCATTAGGATATTGCGATGTAGATTATCTACATTGAGCTTAGTTTATACACTACTGCGATATTGTAATTCTGGGAGTAAAGTTGATAGCAAAGAAGGTACTGGTACTGTAAACACTGATTAAAGTTTCATGGTCCGATGGCGCTTGAGTTTTTGTCTTATTTTTTTTAGATAAACATATCAAATTGATCGTTATGAGCTACTAATCATTAGTCCGGAGTCATTTTGATGAAAAATGACTAGTTTTGAAGCAATTTGAGCTGAAAGAACCCAAAATACTTTTGACAAGCTTTCCAAAAGTCCTCGCGCTATGACCAGTATTGACATCTTGCAATGACCACGTGATGTGGAATGACCTAAATAAAATATAGCCTAGGTACCTTTTTTTTCTACTGATGGCGCCATCATTTGTTTCTTGGCATGTGATGTGATGTGGGCTGACCTAATGATTATCAAATGTATTGTTCCCAGATATTAATATACATAATTATTACATCACTCTTATTCAGATCTGTAACAATTATTTAATACAAAATTTGATGCAACTTTATATCAACCCAGGCTATGGTTCCAGAAATACTACCACTGGACATCCTGGAACCTGACTAGGTACTTGGAATGAGGGTCAAAGCTACTGAGGCCATGAGATTGACCTAATTAATTAATGGCTTCCTTGTGTGATGGGTTTCTCAAAGTAGGATGAGGTAGTAAATTCACTGATTATTCTATATATGCTGTCGCAAATCACTAGTTAATGCACCAATATCTAAGATGGATATATATAATCAAATTAAGATACATGTTTTGGTTTTGAAAAATAAATATTTCATCGGACCATGCAACTTTAATGAATGGTATGTTGACCTAAAATTAACTCAATGTATAAATACCTAAATAACATTGCTGAAAAGAGCTTTAAAAGCATAAGCTTTAAAAACCATAATTAATATAATAGCAAAGTGTATTATATATATATTTATATATATATATATATATTTAAACAAGGATGGTGATAACCAAGTTAGCACAGGTAATAAATAATGCCTAGAGCAAGGTTCCTGCACCTATCAGTCAATCACATTTAAGACCTTTTTAAAGACTTTTTAAAACCAATTTTAATACAGTTTAAGACCTATTTTCACGGCAAATGTAACCATATTAAATTAGGGGATTTCCACATGCTAACCAATCAGTAAAAAGCTGTCAAATTATGTGTGTACTTGTGACCAGTACATTAGCCATTCGTAGACTATACCATCAACTTCGAGACATCTCAGCTCCATGGCATTCGTGCTTTGTTAAGATAGCTGGTAAAACATCCTGAAAAAAAATTATAGTGACCAAATCCAATTTAAGACCTTTTTAGACCTTTCACAGAAAAGTTAGCATTTTTAAGACTTTTCAAGGTTTTTAAGATTGATTATTCAATTTAAGACTTTTTAAGGCTTTTAAGATTGACTATACAATTTAAGACTTTTTAAGGATCCGCGGGAACCCTGTACAGTGCAGTTGGTTAATTTTCCACCCCATGACAACCTCAGACAGGGAACAAACATGAAAAGAGATCAGACGGGATGGCCGAATGAGTTGAGCGTCCGTCTCCCATTTTGGTAGATCGTGGGATTCGAAACCATGGGTTCGAACCCTGGTTGAGTCAAACCAATGTCTTAAAAATTTATACTTGTCGCTTCCTAGCCAATCGCTCTGCATTATTAGGATATGGAAAGGACTGGTTGGCTCAGTGTCACTGTCAGGATAATGTGACTTAAGTGGGATATCATGTCATGGTGCTGGTGACCTATTCTCCCAGTGGGGACGCACGATAAAGTCGCCATGAGTGCACACTATTACAAATCGGCACCCGTCCTGATATGACCATAGATGTTCCCAGGACGTAAAACTCCAACAACCAACCAATAAAGTGGCACACACACTGACTGGCTGTGCAGCCCCTTGTTGCTGGGAGGTAAGGGCAGCACGGGCGAACATGGAGGCGGGGGGGGGGGGGGGCTAAAAAAAACATATCAAGCAAAACACACCAGAATGGCAGAAATGTGGGTTCGAGGCCCATTCTAGGCAAAGTGTCCGAATGCCTTTAATTACCTCTACGAGTGTATGTGAGTACAGATAAACAGGTTTGTAGAAAATTGCATAATTAGTCATTATGGTATGAATGGATGTATGTATTATATAACTTCCCATTGCCATAGTAACCTTGTATACTAACTAGTACAAGGGGGTATTATCTTATAATAATTAGCAAAGTGATAGTTGTTTGTATGCAGGAATTATTGCATGATTGATTAAATTTATGGATATTTATATTTATAAATATTCACATATATTTATGGTATATATTTATATATGGTATATATATATATATATATATATATATATATATATATATATATATTGGTCAGCCT
>JASIRB010003365.1:0-27119 GCA_030323885.1 Branchipolynoe longqiensis | reverse complement strand
CCTGCAAACATCTGTGAGTTTGTTCGTTCTACAATCGGATAGTTGTTTGGTTACCCATTGTTACTTCCTCTGACTGTCTTCACCTTGCTGTGTTAGTGGCCATTAGTTAGTGGGCTAATCAAGACGTTTATTTGGGTGCTGCCCGCTAGGCGGCGTGTACATGGGGTTCCTGTATTGTCAGGCAAAAAGCGATCAAGCGAAGGTCCTCATGAGGGTGTGTGTGTGTGTGTGTGGGGGGGGGGGGGGGGGGGGGGGTATGAGGGCGTATGAGACATATGAGCGAGGTACAATGTAATCATTAGTTAATCATTAAACATTAATTATGCATTAATTATGAATCAAGTTTTAAGTATAAATCTTAACCTACCGTATATGTCCCAATAGACATGCACTGAGTGAGTGCAGACACATGGATGCGCGTCTATTCAAAGTTAAAGAATTTCATCGATTTGTTTTTTTGTTGTGCCTCTGAAATAAAGTGGGATTGTCTTATTTTATGTGCATTCAGTGTGAATGTGGTCGTAAATTTGTGCGTGCTTTTAATCTTGAAATGGGGGGGGGGGTGCTTCTATTGCGTAGCGTGCTTCTATTGGGACATATACGGTATATCAATTAATAACAGTCATTAGATGTGATTTTATCAACTGTGTGGGTGTCAGTTGCGGCGGGGAGGGGAAGCCCCCCGAGATAAGGGGGGAGCCCCCCGAGGTTAGGGGAGTCCCCCCCCCCCTCCGCGGCGGTCCAGCAATGACTTCGAATGAGCGACTCTGCTCATTCCAGTTGCATATTTACACTTCAAATATCTCTGAACTTCGTCATTTTAAATCAGGACGTAAAACTCCAACAACCAGCCAACCTTAGATGTTGCCAGGACGTAAAACTCCCAACAACCAACCAACCTTAGATGTTGCCAGGGCATAAAACTCCCAACAACCAACCAACCTTAGATGTTGCCAGGGCATAAAACTCCCAACAACCAGCCAACCTTAGATGTTGCCAGGATGTAAAACTCCCAACAACCAACCAACCTTAGATGTTGCCAGGGCATAAAACTCACAACAACCAACCAACCTTAGATGTTGCCAGGGCATAAAACTCCCAACAACCAGCCAACCTTAGATGTTGCCAGGGCATAAAACTCCCAACAAACAACCAACGTTAGATGTTGCCAGGGCATAAAACTCCCAACAACCAACCAACCTTAGATGTTGCCAGGGCATAAAACTCCAACAACCAACCTTACATGTTGCCAGGACATAAAACTCCAACAACCAACCAACATGAGATGTTGCTGGGACATAAAACTCTAACAACCAACCTTAGATGTTGCCAGGATGTAAAACTCCAACAACCAACCAACATGAGATGTTGCTGGGACATAAAACTCAAACAACCAACCTTAGATGTTGCCAGGATGTAAAACTCCAACAACCAACCAACCTTAGATGTTGCCAGGGCATAACACTCCCAACAACCAACCAACCTTAGATGTTGCCAGGGCATAAAACTCCCAACAACCAACCAACCCTAGATGTTACCAGGGCATAAAACTCCCAACAACCAGCCAACCTTAGATGTTGCCAGGACGTAAAACTCCCAACAACCAGCCAACTTTAGATGTTGCCAGGGCATAAAACCCCAACAACCAACCTTAGATGTTGCCAGGGCATAAAACTCCCAACAACCAACCAACCTTAGATGTTGCCAGGATGTAAAACTCCCAACAACCAACTAACCTTAGATGTTGCCAGGGAATAAAACCCCAACAACCAACCTTAGATGTTGCCAGGGCATAAAACTCCCAACAACCAGCCAACCAACCAAAAAACCCCAAACCTTAGATGTTGCCAGGGCATAAAACCCCAACAACCAACCTTAGATGTTGCCAGGGCATAAAACTCCCAACAACCAGCCAACCTTAGATGTTGCCAGGATGTAAAACTCCCAACAACCGACTAACCTTAGATGTTGCCTGGGCATAAAACCCCAACAACCAACCTTAGATGTTGCCAGGGCATAAAACTCCCAACAACCAACCAACCTTAGATGTTGCCAGGGCATAAAACCCCAACAACCAACCTTAGATGTTGCCAGGATGTAAAACTCCAACAACCAACCAACATGAGATGTTGCCAGGGCACAAAACTCCAACCAACCAACCTTAGATGTTGCCAGGACTTAAAACTCCAACAACCAACCAACCTTAGATTTTGCCAGGATGTAAAACTCCAACAACCAACCAACCTTAGATGTTGCCAGGACATAAAACTCCAACAACCAACCAACCTTAGATGTTGCCAGGATGTAAAACTCCAACAGCCAACCAACCTTAGATGTTGCCAGGATGTAAAACTCCAACAACCAACCAACCTTAGATGTTGCCAGGATGTAAAACTCCAACAACCAACCAACCTAGATGTTGCCAGGCATAAAAACCCCACAACCAACCTTAGAGTTCCAGGGCATAAAACTCCAACAACCACCCAACTAACCTTAGATGTTGCCTGGGCATAAAACCCCAACAACCAACCTTAGATGTTGCCAGGGCATAAAACTCCCAACAACCAACCAACCTTAGATGTTGCCAGGGCATAAAACTCCCAACAACCAACCACCCTTACATGTTGCCAGGACGTAAAACTCCAACAACCAACCTTAGATGTTGCCAGGGCATAAAACTCCCAACAACCAGCCAACCTTAGATGTTGCCAGGGCATAAAACTCCAACAACCAACCTTAGATGTTGCCAGGACATAAAACTCCCAACAACCAACCAACCTTAGATGTTGCCAGGGCATAAAACTCCAACAACCAACCTTAGATGTTGCCAGGGCATAAAACTCCCAACAACCAGCCAACCTTAGATGTTGCCAGGACGTAAAACTCCAAAACCACCGTTATTTCTATTTCCATAGCCAGCCTCATTCTGGGTTAAGAATTGCAAACATGAATACAATTTAAGATTCCCTAATGAGGTGTCAGTCTTGGCCACTGAAGAGCGACAAGCACAGCCCTACCTTCCCAGAAGCCCCCTCAGCGACCTGAGCCAATCAGCGCCCAGACACTTATGTTGTCCAATCAAAGCCGAGCTTTCAAGCTCTTAGAAATGCCTGAACTCCCAACACCTTCCGGTGTTGCGGTTTCCGCTGCACACCAGTTTGCCAGGGACACATCCATTCAAATGCATTGTCAATGGCCGTGAGCAAATCTTCATACAGAAGAAGTGAAATATCTCTACAAACACACCACCTAGAAACAAATCCCTTGGTACACATATAAAAAACATGTTTACCAAAAAGTCTATAGCCGTGTTCACACGGACAAAATGTGAGGCGCATCACACAAATCGAATCAGGTGAGGCGAATTAGCCGCCCGTTCACACGAGCACTGCTTGGGCCGGAAATCGAAATCTGCGCATGAGCAAGTCCAGACTAACCAGCGCCAATTTGGGTTCGTCGACGTCGGCCGAGAGAGTGTGGGTTCGACCTAGATATGTATTTAATGAATCTTATTGGTTTGGAACGATCAAAACTTCTGCTGGGCAGTGAAACCCTAAAAATAAATGATGAAAAAATATCTGTGCGTAGATAGCGGTTTCATTAATTAAATTATATAATATGCGCTTTTGATCGACCGGAAAGTCAACAAACTAAGGTCGACTGCGCATGCGTGTGAGGTGCTTAATCCGCCTCAGATGTGTCCACACGGGCAAAATAAATCGAATCACAGAAATCGCCTCACGTAAACTACCTCAAGAGGTGGTCTACAGAATGCGCATCACGCGAATCGATGCAGCCTCAATCCGCCTCAGACGCCCGTTCACACGGGAAATGTGAGGCGAACTATACAAGTCGCTTTCTACGAATCGATTTACATTGCCCGTGTGAACACGGCTTATATTAAATTGATAAGGTTGGGGGTTCTGGATTTCTATTAATTTTGAATAAAACTAACGTTTTGCACTGTGCATACTGTCAAACTCAAGGCATTGTCAATGGTCGTGAGCAATCTTCATACAGAAAATACAGAAAAAGTGAAATATCTCTAAAACCACACCACCTAGAAACAAATTGTTTGGTACACATATAGAAAACATCTTTACCAAAAACATTATATTAAATTTATAAGGTTAGTGACGATGCTGTTCGATTTTGACGCATGCGCAGAAGCGATGTGTCCCTGGCAAACTGGTGTGTCGCGGAAACTGCAACACCGGGACAAGCTGTTATTCAGAAATCTTAAAGCGGTATAGTCCGGTGTGTTGTTTTAGGTCCTGGCAACATCTAAGGTCATATCAGGATATGTACCGACTTGTTGTTGGTTGATTGGTTGGTTGTTGGAGTTTTACATCCTGGCAACATCTAAGGTCATATCAGGACGTGTCCCGACTTGTTGTTGGTTGATTGGTTGGTTGTTGGAGTTTTATGTCCTGGCAACATCTACGGTCATATCAGGACGTGTCCCGACTTGTTGTTGGTTGATTGGTTGGTTGTTGGAGTTCTACATCCTGGCAACATCTAAGGTCATATCAGGATATGTACCGACTTGTTGTTGGTTGATTGGTTGGTTGTTGGAGTTTTACATCCTGGCAACATCTAAGGTCATGTCAGGACGTGTACCGACTTGTTGTTGGTTGATTGGTTGGTTGTTGGACTTTTACGTCCTGGCAACATTTAAGGTCATATCAGGACGTGTACCGACTTGTTGGTTGGTTGTTGGAACTTTTTATGTCCTGGCAACATCTAAGGTCATATCAGGACACGTACCGACTTGTTGTTGGTTGGTTGTTTGAGTTTATCCTGACAGTGAGCTAGCCAGTCCTTGCCCTATCCTATTAATGCTGAGTGCCTGGCTAGGTAGCGACAAGTATAAACTCTTTATAAGTCATTGGCTTGACTGGACCGGGAATCAAGCTCCCGACTTCCCACACTGGAGGCCTGCGCTCTACCGATTCGGCGACTGAGTGCGGTGGATGAAAAAGGAATGTTTATGTTGCATACCTTATACTTGTCACTTCCTAGCCAGGCGCTCGGCATTATTAGGATAGGGGAAGGACTGGTTGGCTCAATGTCAGGATAATGTGACTGAGTGGGATATCAGGTCATGGGGCTGGCAGCCTGGTCTCCCAGTGGGGCAGCACTATAAAGTCGCCATGAGTGCGCACTGTCACAAGTCGGTACCCGTCCTGATATGACCTTAGATATTGCTAGGACGTAAAACAAACGATGAAAATGACCGGATGAGGTGTTCGAATAGGTATAGCGCAGGCTTCCCCTGCAGAATGTCGGGATTTGGAATCCTAGCCGAGTCAAACCATTGACTTACAAAATCGGTATGTCTCACTACCTAGCCTGGTGCTCGACATTAATAGGATAGGGCAAGAACTGATTAACTCAGTATCAGGATAATGTGACTGAGTGGGATATCAGGTCATGGCAGCTTGGTCTCCCAGTGGGACAACACTATAGAGTCGTCATAACTGCACACTCACAATTCAGTATGCATCCTGATATGCCCTGAGATGTTGCCATGACGTAAAACTCCAACTGTTGGCAGCCCCTAAGTGCTTGGATTTTAACTAATCTGACGCCGGAGAATCTGAGAGTGCCCCCCCCCCCCGCCCCCTCCCACCCCGCCACCCCCTCCAACCCCCCGCCACGTGTGAGACGAATAAGGTAGCCCCACAACAAAGAAGCTCCTGAGTTCAACGCCCAACAATTAATAGTACCCGGGGGCGCCGTCGGTGTCGCTGCGCCCTCATTAGGCCTGCGTTACAAACAATTTCTGAACTCTCTGTCGGAGTTTGGTTTGGCAAACAAATAATTCAACAACAAAACATAATACCTGTATATCCGGACAAGGCTCTGCCACAGGTTGGTTTCTTTTTGGAGTTTTACGTCCTGGCAACATCTAAGGTCGTCAGGACCCGTACTGGAATCTGCCGCAGAGTTGTATTTGATGTTTGTTGGGGTTTTACATCCTAACAATTACTAATCATTACTAACAACCTACTTACTCAAACTAGTTCATGTAGTCAACCCCCCCTCAATGAATAAACTATATTTACACACAAAAACAACAACAAAAAACAACAGAGGACATATCTGGGCAGGTAGCGATTTGCGACAGTGCGCACTCATGGCGACTTTATAGTGCTGTCCCACTGGGATACCAGGCTGCTGTCACTGTGACCCGATTTACCACTCACTCATTACATGTGTAAGTGTATTTGTTATTGTTTGACGTCCTGGTTACATCTAAGGTCATACCGACTTATGACATTGTGCACTCATGATGATTTAATAGTGCTGCCACACAGGGAGATCAGGCAATCAGTACCATAACTCGATATCCCACTCAGTGGGATATCGTGTTATGGTACTGATTGCCTGGTCCCACACCACACCCACACCCGTAACTGACATTATCCTAATACCAAGCTAACCAGTCCTTCAATCAATCAATCAATAGTTCCGTCCTCTAGTCGAGGGTTGGATGCAATGGTTCTCCACTTGTCCCGATGGTGTGCTGTTCTGATAGACTGTGAATAATTCAAGCCTGTCCACTGTGAAATATTTGTAAACCATGATGTTCTTGGTCTCCCTCTCCCTCTGCTGCCATTCACCTTCCCTTCCAACAATGTACGGTATATTGAACTCTGACGAATGATGTGGCCAAAATAAGTAAGTTTCTTTGTCTGTATAGTGGCAAACAAGCGTTTCTTATTTTTAATTTTTCTGAGAACTTCTTTGTTGGTGATCTTCTTTGTCCATGATATTTTCATCATCCTTCGATATGTCCACATCTCAAACGCTGCTAAACGTTTGTACATTTTCTTAGCCCCATACATTAGAGTAGACCACACATAACACTGAAGAATACGTGGCCCTATATACCTTTTTCATGAGTAGAACATGTGCATTCCCCCACCAATGCGTTTTATCGGAATATTTTAGAAATTGGTTTCACTCGGCTGGGATTTTCCAACTACCGAGCTTCTGCATGGAAAACCTGTGCTCTAACTAAAGCGGCTGTCACACCTCGCCGGATTGAGCAACGGACAGAATTGTCTAGTCCGGTGGTGTTCGGGCGTGATAAGTATCAAAATGGTGGGGAATGAGCATGTGCTCATTCGGGGTCATTGCAGGGCGGCGAGGCACGGCGCCCATCCCCTCGCCCCCCACCACCAGGTGGGGAGGTGGGGGGGCCCACAGACGTTGCACACCGATGCTCACGCCCTCAGCTGGTCACTCCGCCTCACACATCCGGACTGACCACTACACAATTTTACCCACCCACCCGCACCGCGAAAAAATTAAAAAAATACCAATAAATCATCAATTAATTATATTGCTGTAATTAAACAATGGTCACCACCATTCCTCTAATTGACACTTATTAATTAATTAACCATTAATTATTATTATATAATATTCTACATTACTCAACCACTGCTACCCGCTGGTTGACATCTCCTCACCTAGCCTTGCTCACCTGTCGCAAGTCACTCATGCCATTCTCATCCCCCACTCTGATCACTACATGCCACTGATTCTTTGCAGCTTGCGGACGCCCGCAAACCAGAAAGCCATTCATGTAATGCCCCCGGGTGCGGCCCGGAATAAAGACATGTTATCCCACCCGTGCCTCCTTGTCCTGTGTGCCATGGCCGCAATGTATTAAAATATGTCAAAATGTTGCGATATCGGGTCAAAGGACGCTGGATGAACGGACATGAAACGGTCATGAAACGGACATGAACGGATAGCCAACGGACGAAACAAACTAAAGAACCATAGACGTCAATCCGGCCGCATCCGTTCCAAGTTTTGTGCATGTTCAAAACTTGTATGGACACAAACCGGACATCAACAGACTTTGTTCAGTTTCTTTCCATTTCCCCCAATCCGGTGATGTGTGACAGGGCCTTTAGTCTAACCGAATAGGCCACCGTGGTCGATCGCTCATGATGGAAAAACCTAATAAATAATAAAAATAATTAAAAAAGATGTGAAGGAACAATGGCAGTTGGAGAGTCTGCGTTCCGGCAGCTTATTGCCTGTTGGGGGCCGGGCTAATTTGAATACAGATTTGGTTTCTCTCGTTGCTTGGCAACGGTAAGTAGGCAAACAGGAGATGGGGAGGCCTGTTGACATTAATAAAGGCACTATGTTAGTTTGTAAGGGGGCGAAGTTGTTGTTGCCCGATATGTGGCTTGAGGCCTGAGTAGACTGTGTGGTCTGAATAGAGGGTCTTGTCTACATGCTTAAGGGAGGAGCTCCACCACACACACACACACCACCAACACGCCCACCCACACCCACACACTCTCCACACCCACAGCCACCACCAACACTCCCATCCACACCCACACCCACTCCCATCCGCCACCAACCCTCGCACCTACAGTCACACCCACACACCCTTATCCACACCCACCACACCCCACACTCTCCCACACCACACCCACACCTGCCACCAACAACAGTCCCACCCACAGCATGAATAGAGAGTGTGTAGCGGTCAGCAGCAAATTTCTATCTGCAAGCCTCATAAACACATTTCTATTGACAATATTGTCATTTTGTGCATTTCAGTCAAAGATCCTATAATACCAAGACGGCTCACTCCCAATCTCTCCCATGGTAATGTAAATTTCGCAGTGCCACCTTGTGGTGGGTTTGATTAGCCCAGCTGCTGGTTGGTGTTTCACCTGTAAACACATACAATTATATTATACATGAGATAGGTAAGTATGAATACACATCAATATGAAATTGCTATGAACAAATACACATCATCATCAGCATCATCATCATCATCGCCATCATCACACATCTTTCACATTCATATATACATTTATACATATTATATAGCACCTGTTTAACCAAGAGAACAGCCAGCGCACCAAGTGGTGGGTTTGATCATTTTGATTACACAGTACAGGCTGAATGAGCCATCTTAGTATTATAGGGTCTTTGTTTCAGTCTAGATAATAAATGATTAGTTCAGGCGCAAAACCCTGTAAACGCCAATCCAAAAATCTGATTAAAATTGCAGAATTTTACCTGAAGGTTGTTTATTGAATATCTACACTGCCTATCATGGATAGTTCTGAATAGACTTGTTTTCACCATTAGACATTTGTTGATAGAAAGCCCGAGCCTACACTTTTACCGACCCAAGGGATTTTTAACCGCCCACACCACATAGACATGGTATGAGAGCAACTGGCCTTTGATGACGCTGTAAGTTATACACAGCGGTAATATTAATTGTCGCTAATTCCACTTTTATTTTGATTAAATGAGTATGGAGCAATGAACAACAATATAGGAATGTAAAAGAAGTGGTTTGATTCCAATGTTAATCTCAATTTTTGGATTGGGAATGGCGTTTACAGGACTTTTAAGACATTTAGATCTAGCCATCTGGAGCTGCTACTTTAGCTATAAGCTGCTACTTTAGCTATAAGCTGCTACTTTAGCTATAAGCTGCTACTTTAGCTATAAGCTGCTACTTTAGCTATAAGCTGCTACTTTAGCTATAAGCTGCTACTTTAGCTATAAGCTGCTACTTTAGCTATAAGCTGTTACTTTAGCTATAAGCTGCTACTTTAGCTATAAGCTGCTACTTTAGCTATAAGCTGCTACTTTAGCTATAAGCTGCTACTTTAGCTATAAGCTGCTACTTTAGCTACAAGCTGCTACTTTAGCTATAAGCTGCTACTTTAGCTATAAGCTGCTACTTTAGCTATAAGCTGCTACTTTAGCTATAAGCTGCTACTTTACAAACCTTAGCTATAAGCTGCTACTTTAGCTATAAGCTGCTACTTTAGCTATAAGCTGCTACTTTAGCTATAAGCTGCTACTTTAGCTATAAGCTGCTACTTTAGCTATAAGCTGCTACTTTAGCTATAAGCTGCTGCTTTAGCTATAAGCTGCTGCTTTAGCTATAAGCTGCTACTTTAGCTATAAGCTGCTACTTTGGCTATACGCTGCTGCTTTAGCTATAAGCTGCAACTTTAGTTATAAGCTGCTACTTATTTAAAATATTATATTTCTGATTAAGAAGCCATGACACCAAACCACATTCTTGGTAATTCTCTTATTTTTGTTTCATTTTATGATTGGCTTAAATGAGCGGGTGTCGCTCATTTGCTGTCATTGCTGGGGGTACAGAGAACAGGTAAGCAGCCCCTCCCACCTGCCACTCACACAAACAAGCCACCCCACTGGCCAGGGGTGTAGCTAGACCTTTACCGATGTGTACTCATAATTTCGGCAGGGGGTTTAGGGGGCAGCTTAAGCTTAAGCTGGTGCATTTTACACATTTTAGACTTGAGTTTTCGACACTCCGGACTACTACATGCCTCCTCCTCTCTCTCTCTCTCTCTCTCTTTTTATTATTTTTTAATTAGATTTTTTTTGGACAAAACGATGTGGACGTTTTGGTGTATGCGCGTACGCCTAGCTATGCCCCTCTGGCCAACCCCACAAAGCCCCTCGACCAATCAACTTCAACGTCAAAACCCTAACCCCAGACTCGCCTCTGCGAGCCTCCGAATAGCCACTCGAATACGGCCCACCGTAGCAGCAACACATCTTCTTAACTCGATCTTTAAAAATAAACTTGAGCAAAAAACAAAATGAACGAAAAACTAAAAAATGTAACTGATAAAAAATTGAAACTCATATTCTTGAAATGTCTGCATTGATGAAGATTTGATGATTGATGATTGATTAATGATTGATTAATGATTGATTGCTGACTGATGATAAAAATGCTTTGAAATGTCCTTTGATTGTGATTAAAATGTGAAGAGTTCAGGCGCAAAACCACGTAAATGCCAATCCAGAAATGGAGATAAACATTGCAATCAAACTGTCATCAAGTTTTTTATTTTTTATTCCTAGTGTTTTTTTTCATTGCTCCATAACCATATTATCATATGAAAGTGGAATTAGTGAGAATTAAAATTATTTTCATAAACAAATCTTTTATTTAAACTATATATATTTCAATTGGCATTTACGTGGTTTTGCGCTTGAACTCTTCATGTATTTATTTCTCATGTGAATATTATTAATTTCCATAACTTCACTTGCATGTCAGGCCTTGTTACCAGTCACTCAAAGCTGCATTGAGTAGAGCTGCACTAGTCAGTCGTTTACCCTGCCTGTCATGAAAATAAAGTTGTGTTCTTCGCACCTCCTGCTTCCTACTTCTCTGTTCCCCGGGTAGCAATAATTTCTGCATGACCGCGTTCAATAATCATCTGAGTAAACGGTAACTCTAAAGAAAAATCTTAGCGCAATTGCCATGTTTTTTTTTTTTGGTCCATTAGTTGTTTAAGCAGGGGAAATTTCAATCGTGGACGATTGGTCTTCCTCATTCCACTGCTCCTTGTCCTATCCTAATAATGCCGAGCGCCTGGAAGCGACAAGTATCAATTTTTAAGTCATTGGTTTGACTCGACCAGGGTTCGAACCCATGACCCCATGACCTACCAAACACGGGAGACGGACGCTCTAACTCATTCGGCCATCCCGTCTGGTTAAGCTGGTCACATTGACCCACAACGTGAGGTTCACGTGGGAATATGTACCGGGTAGATCAGGTCTATTGTGGATTTTTACTCTAAAGGTCACGTGATAGTATTCTAGGCCAATATCCTGTTAATTTCATATAAAATATTTATTGAAACATGGCAGGGGTTAAGTAATCATAACATTAACCAGCAACGCTATACAAATTTAGTTCTTGCTTCCAAAGTTGATTGTTGCCAGGAGGTAAAACCCCAACAACCAATCAATCAACTAATCGAAAGTTGACCCGCCACCCTGTGCGGATGGGACAGCTGAATTGGTCAGAGCGGTGGCTAGCTTCCCATGTGAGACGGTGTTCGTTTAAACCCCGGGCGAGTCAAACCAATAGCTTACCAAATTTATACTTGTCGCTACCTAGCCTGGCGCTCGGCATTGATAGGATAGCGCAATGACTGGTTGGTTCATGATTGATTGATTGGTGGTTGCTTTACGCCGTGTCGGCAGCATAGGCCATATTCACGGCGAGAAATGTTTGTTTTTTGTTCAAACCATCGCTTTTACGTGTAAAAGCAGACAATCAATTATGTGCCAATAGACACTCATTAAATTAGAAAGCTCACAATCATATATTTGTGGTCAAGGGAAACAAATTCCCATAGAAAAAGAAAAGCTTTATTAATAATTGATAGAATCTATTTAGTAAACTATATGAGGTGGTACAGTCCAACTGCCCTCAAAAAGGCTAAAATGTTTTCCTGTTTTACCTTAGTAAAAAGGTCATGCATACTGTCTGCAGTGTAGAACCGTTGGCGCAGGGCCAAAAAAATCAACGCAACTTAGTCAAATGTGTTTGAGTGTCAGCGGGGACTGACACCCAATACATTCAGGGGGAGGTTCCCCCTTGAGCAGAAAAGCATGTGTAAGCCACGAGTGGCCAATATGGCAGCGGCTAAGGACCACTTGGTCCCGCCGACCTCCCGCATGAGTCTGTGGTGGCTTTCCCACAGATGGTTCAGGTGGTGGCTTTCCCACTGGTTGGTTCATCAGGATCAGGATAGTCAACACAGTGTGGCGTGTAGTGTTCGCTAACCATGCTCCTCAGGGAGACAATCACCCCTACTTACTCTGATCTAGTCGCTTTGTTCTCCTACCTAATTAGGGAAGCAGTGAACGCTCCAGGAACCGGAAGTACCCGACTGCACTCCCGGCAGCGCATGCTCAGAGTGCAACATCGCCCCTGACGGCAAGAAGCGCGTGGAATCACAAGGCAAAGGCTTTTGACTCTCGTAAAGCCGCATAGTTCAAATGAAGCCACATAACCTTGTAAGTGGGTTATTCTCCTAAACTGGCACCACATATTTGGTCTCCACGTTACGATGCTGATAATTAAGTCTTTGTTTTCTTGATATCAAGTCCAATAAGTATTGCAGCCCCTGTCTATTAGGTATGTTAGCAGTTCTACATGTATTGAATTTATCCCATAAAAGATATCAAAATTATAATTGTATGATTTTGCGCTAGAGTGAAAATGTGAAAATTTACACATTTACTCCATACATGTATCCAAACTTTTTTCAACTTATTTTTCAACTTTTTTCTTGTAAGTCATAACCTTGTCTGCTTAACAGTAATCAATAAAATCTTGTTTGACCATTTTGTATATGTTAAAATGAGATTCTGAGTGTGTCTTTGATTTTCATGTTACATTTGTATAAGATCTAATTCAAAAAATGAAATCCATTTTTTTCAACTCTGACATATGCACAACATGCATTCCTTATTAGGACATTGGATCAGGCAATTATTTGGAAGGGCTTTTGCTATTATTTGAAAGGTTTTCACTTTTGGTTTCCATGTGGTGTTCTCTGTGGTGGAGTGGTTAGAGTGTCTGACTTTTTTCTAGGTCAGACTCCTAATCTGAAGGTCGGTGGTTCGATTCCCCATGCCCCCACCTCTGCCAATTTGGATTTCCACCGCTGTGGATAACTTACAGCATCATCAAAGGCCAGTTGCTCTCATACCACGTCTATGTGGTGTGGGAGGTTAAAAATTCCTTGAGTCGGTAAAAGTGTAGGCTTGGGCTTTCTATCGACAAACTGTCTGATGGTGAAAACAAGTCTATTCAGGCTTATCCATAATTGGCAGTATAAATCTTCAAGAAAAAAAGAAAATGTCACACTTTGGTGCCCAGTTTTAGAGAATGACCCAAGTACAAATATTTGCTCTAATTTGATCTTAAATATGCAACTTGACCGGACGCAGTTAGAGCGCAGGATTCTCATGTGGAAAGTCGGGAGTTTGAATCCTAGCTGCGTCAAACTAATGACTTATAAAATTGATACTTGTCACTACCAAGCCAGGCACTCTGCATTAATAGGATAGGGCAAGGAGAGTATCAGGATCATGTGACTTAATGGAATGTCGGGTCATGGTGCCAGTTGCCTGATTTGCATGTGCGGCAGCACTATAAAGTCGCCATGAGTGTGTACTGTCACAACAACTGAAAGTGATAAAAAAGGAGGGGAGTCACAAGACTATTACTGTCTAGCGGCAAAAACAAGTCATTAGACCGTTATGGGCAGGACCCATCCTGATATGCCTTAGATGTTGCTAGGATGTAAAACCATTAAAAAAAAACATACAGCACATAGTTTGTACATGATCCTGGTCACAGCAATCAGTGTCATGGGTGGTACTTTTTCACATGGAAGACATTGCACCTACAGCGGGATTCGAACCTGCATGTTTGTAAATGTAAGCATTAAATGGCTTATGGAGGTAAACCATTTAAATAATGTGCAATTCCAAGGGAACGAGTGACGTAGTCTGCACTGACCTCTCAGGCAAGTAAACACATAGACAGGTAGGCGTGGGTAGTATGGTGACATCAGGGAGCCTAGGTGGTGTAATGGTTAGTGTAGTAGTCTGCGCTGACCTCTCAGGCAAGTAACCACACAGACAGGTAGGCGTGGGTAGCGTGATTGCAAGAGGGAGCCTAGGTGGTGTAATGGTTAGTGTAGTAGTCTGCACTGAGCTCTCAGGCAAGGAGCCACATAGACAGCTAGGCGTGCGTAGTTTGGTGACATCAAGGAGCCTAGGTAGTGTAATGGTTAGTGTAGTAGTCTGCACTGACCTCTTAGCCAAGGAGCCAGATAGACAGGTAGGCGTGGATAGGGTGATTGCATCGTGGAGCGTAGGTGGTGTAATTGTTTGCACGCTAGCCCAGGAATGGCAAGAAGTGTGGGTTCAAATCCTGCTCTAGGCGCAATATTTTCCATTTTCATCAGCCCATGATATTGGTAGCCATGACCTAGATCATGTACACGCTACATGATGTATGGTTGTTGAACCTACCCTGTGTGTGTGTGTGTGTGTAGCTGTAAGTGCATTGCCTGGATGCATGTAGTTGTAAGCCTTAAAATACCTATGGATTTAAATCATTTAATCAGGGGAATGTATGTAGCAAGTAGTCTGTACTGACCTCTCAGGCAAGGAGCCACATACACAGGTAGGCGTGGGTAGTGTGGTGACATCAGGGAGCCTAGGTGGTGTAATTGTTAGTGTAGTAGTCTGTACTGACCTCTCAGGCAAGGAGCCGCATAGACAGGTGGGCGTGGGTAGTGTGGTGACATCAGGGAGCCTAGGTGGTGTAATGGTTTGTGTAGTAGTCTGCACTGACCTCTCAGGCAAGGAGGCGCATACACAGGTAGGCGTGGGTAGTGTGGTGACATCAGGGAGCCTAGGTGGTGTAATAGTTAGTGTAGTAGTCTGTACTCACCTCTCAGGCAAGGAGCCGCATAGACAGGTAGTCATGGGTAGGGTGGTGACATCAGGGAGCCTAGCTGGTGTAATGGTTAGTGTAGTAGGCGGTCAGGGAGCCTACGTGGTGTAATGGTTAGTGTAGTGGTCTACACTGACCTCTCAGGCAAGGAGCCGCATAGACAGGTAGGCGTGCGTAGTGTGGTGACATCATCTAGCGTAGGTGGTGTAATGGTTAGTGTAGTTAGTAGTCTGCACTGAGCTCTCAGGCAAGGAGCCCCATATACAGATAGGTGTCGGTAGTGTGGTAACATCAGGGAGCCTAGGTGGTGTAATGGTTAGTGTAGTAGTTGGCACTGACCTCTCAGGCAAGGGACCAAATAGACAGGTAGGCGTGGGTAGGGTGGTGACATCAGGGAGGCTAGGTGGTGTAATGGTTAGTGTAGTAGTCTGCACTGACCTCTCAGGCAAGGAGCCGCATAGACAGGTAGGCGTGGATAGGGTGATACATAATATATTCTAGCTCATTAATGTATGTATATATATATTTTACATCAGTACTACGCCTCTGGCTAATCGTAGTACAGGGAAAAGGAAGCACATCCGGGTCTAGCAATTAGCATAATCTGCTCACAACGGGAGGATGTTTGTTGAGTAGCTCCGGCAGTTTGTCTACATAACTCCGAAACCAAACAGGTTAGTATCATTTTTGAATGGATACATTGGTTTAGTTCATGTTAGCATTCACATACATCAAGTTTTTAAAACTTTTGATTGAATATTAACTGATTTACAGGTTAATTACGATGTGTTGTAACATCGTTAGAACAATGTAGCCATTGTTCTTTGTTATGCCGCCCGTTGCATATATGAGCCTGTCTCAAAAGGTGATAACTCTTTTTTTTTGTCCATTGTAACGATTGACACAAAACAGCACAGAAACGGTTACACTGAAAACACAAGGACATTTGCTTCAAATCAATATGTATTCTATTGGGATTATGAAACACTGTGTAAAGAACAAATCAGTTTATCCTGAGCAAATGCATAAGCAGATAGTATGTTGATCGTTACAATGGACAAAGTTTTGTCCCATATTGCTTAGCACCTTTTGAGACAGTCTCATATATATATATATATAATCTGTTATATATATATAAACGCTCAGAGAATTATTTAATTATTTATTAGGCGATTCAACTCGAGTATATTAATGATGAACCGCTGTCATCCAGCCGCTTTACTGCGGACCTACTGTTCCCAGCAGTGTTCAACGCTTCTCGTTGTATTTGAATCGTCAGTTGCTGCCCATTTTTTGCTTTTGATTGAATTATCGCTCAGCGCGGAGTCGAATAAATGAACCAACCCAATCTGCTGGTCTCCTTGTCATTTCGTAGGGGAGTCTTATATATATATATATATATATATATATATATATATATATATATAGTTATACGAGTCTTACCTTGGTACAGATGATGGATAACTGTTGTTTTACCGAGGTATAAGCCTCGGATAGATGTGGGCTAGGGAGAGGTAAGCACGTCCGGTACCAGCAATCTTAACCTACTTATTGAGGATAAAAATGACTTTCAAAACAATGGATACTATTACTTTACCGAAAAGGTACACCAACGGAATAGATGTGGCAGGGTGTGGCGGGAGGGCCCTAGCCCACATCTATCCGAGGCTTATACCTCGGTAAAACAACAGTTATCCATCATCTGTACCAAGGTAAGACTCGTATAACTATACTATTTTACCTCGGTAAACAGCCTCAGGCTAGCCTCAGGCTAGGGAGAGGTAAGCACGTCCGGTACCAGCAATTAGCATATACAACTCACGACTGGATAACGTGTCGTTGGGTTGCTCCGGCAAAATTAGTCTACATACAAGCAAATACGCAGTAAGTATAATAAAAACTGTGGTTAGCTTAATTATGATGCATTAGAGCATCAATATGGAAAGTTTAGACTTTCGTTGGTCCAATTTGGACGAGTTATTTGGTTATAAACAACCAAGGATAGAACACTCGAGTGGGGTTCTCGAAGGAACCAAACCGGTCATTAGCGGTTCTGTCAACACCCGGGTCACCGTGTGACTATGGGTAGAGATGTGGGTTTCGCCCTATCTCATGTGGAAATTCTCTCGTACTCTAATAGAGAGTAATGTTGGAGATGCTCCTGGGTTTCTTTTATAGACTCCCCTAGACAAAATTTTTTCAGGCGTTTCTCCGAGTTTCGTAGCATTTTCTCCAACTTGTTGACGTAGTAGTCACAGGTGGGAGAAGTGTGCGGAACAGAGGGATGGGCGGGCCGATACACTGGTCCCGACCCCGCGTAAAGATTTGGGCTTGACCCACAATCAACGCACAAATTTAGCTTATTACGCCTGTGTTATAACGGTATAAACACGTTCTCTAACACCACCAGATGTCCAATTGAGTTTGAAACAACCAAATTGTTGTTTTGTTGTTTGTTGTTTTACGTCCTAGCAACATCTAAGGCCATATTAGGACAGGTACTGACTTGTGACAGTGCGCACTCATGGCAACTTTTATGGTGCTGTCCCACTGGGAAACCAGGCCGCTGGCACCATGACCTGATATCCCACTCAGTCACATTATCCTGACACTGAGCCAACCAGTCCCTGCCCTATCCTAATAATGCTGAGCGCCTGGCTAGGAAATGACAAGTATCAATTTTGTAGTCATTGGTTTGACTCGACCAGGGTTCAAACCCACGACCCCGCGATCTACCAGCATGGGAGACGGGTGCTCTAACTCATTCGGCCATCCCGTCTGGTATATATACTTTTTACAGCAAGTGATCTATACAACTTCTGAGGAATGAGTACCAAGAACTGCCGGTGGCGGCGCCACCATAGGCAAATGAGTGCCGCAGTGAATAGATCTGGGTCTGTTAGTGGACAATAACGGATCATAACAATAATAAGAAATAGTAAGAAATACCTCATACCGATGATTTTATACACGTATATAAATATACTAACTATATATAAATATATAGAGAGAGAGATTACCTGCTACAATAATGTGAGGAATTGCACTCCCAATTTCACCACCATGCGATAATAGCTCAAGAGTCGACGCCCGTTAGTTCATTATGAGAGCAGAAACGCTTACACACACACCAACTACAGTATAACCCCGTTAAACAAAACTTGAAGGGACCCTAGAAATTTGTTTGGATTAACCGATCATTGGTTTAACCAAGCTTTGGCTTCGACTTTGTCTTGGCTTTGGCAAAAACGCAAGTGCATTATGAATGCAATATACAATGTATGTGGACACTTTGATTATTGTTTTTATGTATATACAGTCTACCCCAGTTAAACCAAGCTCAATTAAACGAAACAATCGGTTAATCCAAACTTTTTTTTGGCACCCGGCAAAATACTACCATTTATCATATAAAAAAGTCTCAGATGACCTTATAACCACATGAAAGTTTGGTTTAACCATACCGGAAGTTCTCTGGGGCCCGACAATCATGTTTGGATTAACCGATAGTTCGGATTAACCAACCTTGGTTTAACCAACATTTTTATATGATAAATGGTAGTATTTTGCCAGGCCGCCAAACAAAGTTGGATTAACCGATCATTTGGTTTAACCGAGCTTGGTTTAATGGGGTTGTACTGTATTCAGTCACGACTCAACACTAATCCCACTGTAGTGTAAAGTCCACGGCTGGAATATGTGGCTCTGTAGGCAGGCTATAGTGAAATCAATAGAGGCAAAAAGAGAAAGGAAGAGTATAAAGAGTGAAAGAAGAAAGAGAGTCAAGCCCTCAGGTCTATTATTTATATGGTACATGGATCCAGTGTAGTATATCACCTGACCACATTCTCCCAATGAGAATCAAGCATCTACAGCTCTACCAATGAGAATCAAGCATGTTACGGTCCCCATGGTTACAGTGATCTGCCCACCACCACCACCAAGCAGCATGGCTCCCTTGGCCACCACCTGCCCTGAGCTGAGTGTGTGGTGATCCATGACTAGCAGAGGGGGGAGGGGGTAGTGGGTAGAGCTCCAAGTGCCCCTTACACACTATCTGACTAACACACAATGACTATTGACCATGAGTAAAGTATCACCAGCAACTACATAAACATCTATGCACCTGACCCTGTTTCACAAATAGAATATTTGCATTCCCCCACCAGTGCATCATTATCGGAATATTTTACACCGCTATGACCATCGCGAGTCTCTCAGCGACGCTTACCAAGCCTCAGGATGCTTACAATGTCGGCATGTGTGTGGCGGCCTTTTAGTATTGTCATGGGGGTGATGAAAATGGGAAACACTGTGCGGGACTCGAACCCACATCTCCCCGCACCCCGGGCCAGTGTGCCAACCATTACACCACCCAGGCTCCCTGACACCAACACACTACCCACGCCCACCTGTCCACGTGGTTACCTGCCTGAGAGGTCAGTGCAGCCTACTACACTCGTCCCCCTGGAATTGTAAGTCTTTTAATGCTTACAATTACATACATACAGGCAATGCACTAACAGATACATAGACAGGGTAGGTTCAACAACCATACAGCGCGTAGCTTTACAGGATCCTGGTTACGGCAACCAGTGTCATGTCGGTGATGAAAATGGGAAACACTGCGCCCAGAGCGGGACTCGAACCCACATTTCCCCGCACCCCGGGCCAGTGTGCCAACCATTACACCACCCAGGCTCCCTGACACCAACACACTACCCACGCCCACCTGTCCACGTGGTTACCTGCCTGAGAGGTCAGTGCAGCCTACTACACTATCATACTTGAGTAATCTCTGAAAGCTTTTCTCTGCGGCATATAACTAACCACCACTTAATGTGGTATTGGGAGTGTCTGCGGTAAATGGGAAGAAATGGTGGACGACCTGATAGGGCTGTGCCAGTACATGCTCCCCTGAGTGGGTTATTTGTGTGCGCATGCGCAACACACAACTACCCTAAAGATACGACTGACCTCAGCTGCCAGATGACAATCAATAATGACCTGGATTTGTTTGTTTGTTGTTTTACGTCATATCAGGACGGGTACCGACTTGTGACAGTGCGCACTCATGGCGACTTTATAGTGCTGAACCACTGGGAAACCAGGCCTACCACCGGCACCATGACCAGGTATCCCACTCAGTCACATTATCCTGACACTGAGCAAACCAGTCCTTGCCCCTTCCTAATAATGCCGAGCGCCAGGCTAGGAAGCGACAAGTATCAATTTTAATGTCATTGGTTTGACTCGACCGGGAACCGAACTCACCGACCTCTCAGGGAAGGAGCCCACATAGGCAGGTAGGTGTGGATAGGATGATTGTATCAGGGAGCCTAGGTAGTGTAATGGTTAGTGTAGTGGATAGGGTGACTGAATCAGGGAGCTGAGATAGTCTAATGGTTAATGTAGTAGTCTGCACTGACCTCTCAGGGAAGGAGCCACATAGACAGGTAGGTGTGGATAGGGTGATTGCATCAGGGATCTACGGTAGTGTAATGGTTAGTGTAGTGGATAGGGTGACTAAATCAAGGAGCTGAGATAATCTAATGGTTAGAGTGATAGCTCTGGAATGGTAGGATGTGTGGGTTCGAATCCCAATCTAGGTACACTATATCCTATTTTCATCACCCCCCCCCCACCAACGATACGGATAGCTATTCACCAACTTCTGTATATTTTGGTTCTTTTGTAGGTTCTTTTAGGGGGGTGATGTCATGGGAACATCCAAGGTCATTTTGAGTTGCCCCCGACTATACACCTTCTACTCAGTGCTTTTCGCCATTTTTGCATGAACTACAGTGACTGGTGCTGTACATTATACAGCAGGAGCCACTCCCTTAATTCTACAGGATCGGTGTTGGGACTAATACAGCACTGACCAAACTTAGATTATTGAGACTATCAATTCTAATAGTAAGATGGCCGGAAGACCAGTGCTCCGGCGCTAACAAATGTCATATTCAGATGAATAAATACTTTACCAAAAATATATATATATATATATATATCAGGACGGGTACCGACTTTTGACAGTGCGCACTCATGATGTCTTTATAACACTGCCACCACTGGAAAACCAGGCCTAACCTCCGACACCTTCATGACCCGATATCCCACTCAGTCACATTATCCTGACACTGTGCCAACCAGTCCTTACCCTATTCTATTAATGCCGAGCGCCAGGCTCGGTATCGACAAGTATCAATTTTATAAGTCATCGGTTTGACTCGGCTGCGATTAGATTAGAACTCCCGACCTTCCGCACGGGAAGCCTGCGCTCTACCGATTCAGCCACCACATCCGGTGCATCTATATTGGGATCATTGTTTCCCCAGGTCGGGCAACAAACACAGCTTCCTGCCATTCTCAATTACCCACAATCCCCTGGGGCCATGTGGCCACGATAAAGGGCGCATTCCATATATGCGTAATGCGTTATGCGTTATGCGTTATGCGAATGCCATCATTCCATACACGCGTAATGCGTAATGCGTTATGCGTCACACGACTGGCTATATTTAAAAAATAAAAATAAACAATTATTCTCCATACTGCTCTGTATATGACCAAATATTGCATTTATATCTATGTAACTTTTGTATGTCACATGGGGGTTCCTACCTTTATTATAACCAAATTATAGATAAGTATTCATATTTTTGTGGCTCTGGTAGCATTTTTACCAACCCGAACCCATCCCGAACCCCCACCACCACCACTACCATATGTTTCCACTCAGAAGCCTTGTGCGTGACCGTTCCGTAATGCTCAGTCGCCTCTCCTAGTGTTAAACTAATGGACACATCAGACTCAGATTTCTATTCGCACCACCTTTACGCATTACGCATTACGCACCGATCGCTACATGGAGCGATCGGGATAATGGATTTCTTTCGCATTCGCATTCGCATTACGCGTGTATGGAATGTAGCTCATAGGTTTCAAGGCGTTTCGATTTTTTGTCACATTCGCATTCGCATTACGCATTACGCGTATATGGAATGCGCCCTTAATACCACGTGACCGCCCCTCCTCATCCCCCACCCCCTTGGTTTCCAGTTGGTCTGGTAGGCAATGGTTATGGCTTCCGATTGCATAATTATGCCTAATTTCCTGAATTCACTTGAGATACAGATGTTAGGGGCTGTTCAAATATTACGTAACGCTATTTTGGTTTTGGGAGGGGGGGGGGGGCAAAATTAGACATCCATCCAACCATCCCACGTAATGCTAGACCAGAGTCTACAAGCCACATAACGCATGGACCTAGAGCCCCTCCCAGACCTCCGAGCATTACGTAATATGTGAATGCCCCCCCCCCTTTAACAGTTGTGCTTTATGTCCATGTTGTGATTGATGTATTATGAAATCTTGTGTATTATGAAATATAGCTCAGTATAAATATATGTAGTAGTCTGCACCGACCTCTCAGGTAAGGAGCCACATAGACAGATAGGCGTGGGTAGTGTGGTGATATCAGGGTGCCTAGGTGGTGTAATGGTTAGTGTAGTAGTCTACACTGACCTCTCAGGCAAGGAGCCACATAGACAGGTAGGCGTGGGTAGGGTGATGACATCAGGGAGCCTAGGTGGTGTAATGGTTAGTGTAGTAGTCTGCACTGACCTCTCAGGTAAGGAGCCACATAGACAGGTAGGCGTGGGTAGTGTGGTGACATCAGGGAGCCTAGGTGGTGTAATGGTTAGTGTAGTAGTCTGCACTGACCTCTCAGGTAAGGAGCCACATAGACAGGTAGGCGTGGGTAGTGTGGTGACATCAGGGAGCCTAGGTGGTGTAATGGTTAGTGTAGTAGTCTGCACTGACCTCTCAGGTAAGGAGCCACATAGACAGGTAGGTGTGGGTAGGGTGATGACATCAGGGAGCCTAGGTGGTATAATGGTTAGTGTAGTAGTCTGCACTGACCTCTCAGGCAAGGAGCCGCATAGACAGGTAGGCGTGGGTAGTGTGGTGACATCAGGGAGCCTAGGTGGTGTAATTGTTAGTGTAGTAGTCTACACTGACCTCTCAGGCAAGGAGCCACATAGACAGGTAGGCGTGGGTAGTGTGGTGACATCAGGGAGCCTAGGTGGTGTAATGGTTAGTGTAGTAGTCTGCACTGACCTCTCAGGTAAGGAGCCACATAGAGAGGTAGGCGTGGGTAGTGTGCCATGAGTGCACACTACCACAAGTCGGTACCCATCCTGATATGACCTTAGATGTTGCCAGGATGTAAAACTCCACCAACCAACCAAATCAAACAAGCCAGTACTTGTCCTGACATGACCTTCGATGTTGCTAAGACCTAAAAATCCCAAGAGCCCAAAATAAACCAAATGTTGCTAGGATGTAAAACAAACAAACAAATCCCCCCCCCCTCGCCCGCCATCCCCCCTCCACCTACTGCGTTTGCGAGTCTACTTCCGGTGGACAGATGAGTCCAGTGTCCATCCACCCGATTGGCCAGCATCCTTTCACACATCGACTCGCGCCATCCCCGGCTCGCCACTCTTGTCATTTCAAATCTCAATTCTCGGTGAGCCAGTGACTTGCAAACTTTTTCCGCCCGCCCACCCTACTACTGCAATTTTTTGCTTTTAGTGGTGGGCTCAACTACAATTTTTTTCTTTTAGTGATGGGCCCAAGCGCTGCTGTCAGTTCTCAATAGAGACGCTCTTTTATGCGCAGTCCCTCTCCATGTTGCTTCTTATCGAATAAGTTAGATAAAGGAGGCTCCTGGGATTCAAGTCTTCGCTCAAAATAAATCTCTCTCGACAGGCCCGTCACTTCACTGACTGATGAGGACCACCCTTCTTCGTACCGCATCCCACATCAGGACCGTCTCCCCCATCCTGCCCCAAACTGCCCGCTATTACCTACACACTACAATACAACATCAGGACCCTCTCCCCCGTCCTGCCCCAAACTTCCCGCTACTACATAAAACACAAAACCACTAAAATAAAACATCAGAACCCTCTCCCCTCCTGACCTAAACTGCCCCCTATTACCTACACACTACAATACAACATCAGGACCCTCTCCACCCCCTCCTGTCCCAAACTTCCCGCTACTACCTAAACACTAAACTACTACATTACAACATCAGGACCCTCTCCCCTCCTCCTGCCCCAAACTTACCACTACTACGTAAACACTAAACCACTATAATACAACATCAGGACCCTCTCCCCTCCTCATGCCCCAAACTTCCCGCTACTACCTAAACACTACAATACAACATCAGGAGCCTCTCCCCTCTTCCTGCCCAAACTTACCACTCCTACCTAAACACTAAACTACTACAATACAATATCAGGACCCTTTCCCCTCCCCTCCTCATACCCCAAACTTCCCGCTACTACGTAAACACTAAACCACTACAATACAACATCAGGACCCCCTCCCCTCCACCTGCCCCAAACTGCCCGCTACTACCTAAACACTAAACCACTACAATACAACATCAGGACCCTCTCCACCCCTCCTGCCCCAAACTTCCCGCTACTACTACTACCTAAACACTAAACACTAAACTACTACAATACAACATCAGGACCCTCTCCCCTCCTCCTGCCCCAAACTTCCCACTACTACCTAAACACTAAACCACTACAATACAACATCAGGACCCTCTCCACCCCTCCTGCCCCAAACTTCCCGCTACTACTACTACCTAAACACTAAACACTAAACTACTACAATACAACATCAGGACCCTCTCCCCTCCTCCTGTCCCAAACTTACCACTACTACCTAAACACTAAACTACTACAATGCAACATCAGGACCCTCTCCTTCCCCAAACTTCCCGCTACTACCTACACACTAAACCACTACAATACAACATCAGGACCCTCTCGCCTCCACCTGCCCCAAACTTACCACTACTACCTACACACTACAATACAACATCAGGACCCTCACCCCTCCTCCTCTCCCAAACTTCCCGCTACTACCTAAACACTAAACCACTACGATACAACATCAGGACCCTCTCCCCTCCTGCCCCAAACTGCCCGCTACTACCTACACACTACAATACAACAGCAGGACCCTCACTCCTCCTCCTACCCCAAACTTCCCACTACTACCTAAAGACTAAAGACTAAACCACTACAATACATCAGGACCCTCTCACCCCTCCTCCTGCACCAAATTTACCACTACTACATAAACACTAAGCCACTACAATACAACATCAGGACCCTCTCCCCTCCTCCTGCCCCAAACTTACCACTACTACCTAAGCACTAAACCACTACGATACAACATCAGGACCCTCTCCCCTCCACCTGCCCCAAACTGCGCGCTACTACCTAAACACTAAACCACTACATTACAACATCAGAACCCTGTCCCCCCTCCTGCCCCAAACTTCCCACTACTACCTACACACTAAACCACTACAATACAACATCAGGACCCTCTCCCCACTCCTTACCCAAAGTTTCCGCTACTACCTACACACTAAACCACTACAATACAACATCAGGACCCTCTCCGCTCCTCCTGCCCCAAACTTACCACTACTACCTAAATACTAAACCACTACAATACATCATCAGGACCCTCTCCCCCCCCCCTCCAGCCCCAAACTTCCCACTACTACCTACCTAAACACTAACCCACTACAATAAAATATCAGGACCCTCTCCGCTCCTCCTGTCCCAAACTTCCCACTACTACCTAAACACTAAACCACTATGATACAACATCAGGACCCTTTTCCCCCCTTCCTGCACCAAACTACCACTACTACCTAAACACTAAACCACTAAAATACAATATCAGGACCCTCTCCCCTCCTCCTGCCCCAAAATTCCTGCTACTACATGAAGACTAAACCACTACAATACAACATCAGGACCCTCTCCCCTCCTCCTGTCCCAAAATTCCCGCTACTACCCAAACACTAAACACTAAACCACTACAATACAACATCAGGACCCTCTCCCCTCCTCCTGCCCCAAACTTCCCGCTACTACCTAAACACTAAACCACTACAATACAACATCAGGACCCTCTCCCCTCCTCCTGCCCGAAGCCTACCACTACTACCTAAACACTAAACCACTACAATAAATCATCAGGACCCTCTTCCCCCCTTCCTGCACCAAACTTACCACTACTACCTAAACACTAAACCACTACAATACAACATCAGGACCCTCTCCCCTCCTCCTGCCCCAAACTTCCCGCTACTACCTAAACACTAAACCACTACAATACAACATCAGGACCCTCTCCCCTCCTCCTGCCCCAAACTTCCCGCTACTACCTAAACACTAAACCACTACAATACAACATCAGGACCCTCTCCACCCCTCCTGTCCCAAACTGCCCGCTACTACCTAAACACTAAACCACTACAATACAACATCAGGACCCTCTCCCCTCCTCCTGTCCCAAACTTACCACTACTACCTAAACACTAAACCACTACAATACATCATCAGGACCCTCTCCCCTCCTCATACCCCAAGCCTACCACTACTACATAAACACTAAACCACTACAATAAAACATCAGGACCCTCTCCGCTCCTCCTGCCCCAAACTTACCGCTACTACCTAAACACTAAACTACTACAATACAACATCAGGACCCTCTCCACCCCTCCTGCCCCAAACTTCCCACTACTACCTAAACACTAAACTACTACAATAAAACATCAGGACCCTCTCCTCCTGTCCCAAACTTCCCACTACTACCTAAACACTAAACCACTATGATACAACATCAGGACCCTCTCCCCCCTTCCTGCCCCAAACTACCACTACTACCT